>JAOTQE010078283.1:0-15995 GCA_025631205.1 Nesometra sesokonis
CTAGTCCATTTCTTGTATTTAAATTACTTATTGTCGAGTTTTTACTTTTTGATGGTACAACATATCTTATATTTTTCCAAATGGTTCTTGAGTCTTTTGTGTTTAGCTGTTCAGAGAAATAAACTTTCTTACTTTGTTTACTTCGCAGTTAACTTTATTTTTAAGTCTACGATATTCAAAACATGTACTTAATAAAAACATAGTTCATTATTATTTTAAATGGTTAAAATACTTTACTAAACAGATTAACAAAGAAAATCAAACTTATTCAAATACAAAACAATTACTTATCAATTAACTTAATCTACAGAACCTTAATTAAAATTAAACTAGAATTGATAAAACTGGAAAAGAAAATATGAAATTATTAAAGCATAAATTGAATCATATCATTTATAGTGTACTCATCAGTCACTAAAGTCCAAGGGTATCCCACTGAACCAAATTCCAATTGACTCAGAACCCAAGGGATTCATTCAGCTTTAAATCACAACTTCAACTATCGATAATGGCATTATACTAAACAATTTACGACTTCTTAACCAAACCATATATACACGATCTGGCTATATATACGGCCGCCTTCCGTTTTTATGAGCTTGACCCAATTTGTTTATCTCATATATATTTATATATAACATTATATTATCATTATCATTATCATTATCATTATCATTATCATTATTATTATTATTATTATTATTATTATGGTGTTGATATTCGGATGAATCTCGATTCTATCGATGATGATTTAGATACATGGTAAGCATCACTCTTCAAAAAAAGGAGTCAATGGATTGTCTCCTTGAAATCAAATGTTAAGTTTTGTTCAACTTGATTATTTGTGTGTTGTATTAAACAGTACTAACTCTCAATTGCTAAAAAGTAGGTTAATGACAAGTCGCCTTCAGTGCATCACACAGAAATATCCCATCCAACCTAGATATTCTCCAGTGGTCTTATAATATGGTAGTTCATAGGCAATACTGATCCTATAGTAATAATTATTTCCTAAATACTACCGATAATGAAGATGTTATTTTTGCTTTTGGCTATTGAAACTTAAGTGGAACATCGGATTGATTTACCATACAACCATGCGCAAATCAAATTGGTAAAATCTAGATCCGTTCAAATGCTTACATTTCGACAATGTTCGTCTGGTTATAAATATGGGCTTAATCGTTTTTAGATGTGTCCAAGCATCTCTATACTTCACTCAGTCGGTCGTTCGATCTGTCATTTGATTAGTCGTTTAATATACAGTTTCTTTAAATTATAATTGCCCAATGATAGTCTCAACATTTTCATGTTGTTTCTGGGTAAGGGATTTTGATTGTCAGTCGGTATGTCTTTCGGTCCTTTTCACGATCGATTTCCATTGTTTAATATGCTATTTTTTAAGTTAAAATAATCAAAGTAGTTTGAAATTTAGAAAGCAGAAACTAATGTTTGTTGAAAAAATTAGCGTAGGGGATTTCCTGAACGATTAATGAACGGTGGGTCTGGACAACAACGTTCCGGCTCCACAAGACATCCATTCGTAGAAGTACCGATGAAGAAAGTCTGTATAATTGTGGCGATAAAGTGGCCTCGCGACCAAACTAAACTTCGACTTGTGTGGATATAAGTCGAAGTTAAATGTGGTCCCGGGACTATTCTACTGCATCATCGATATGCTTTCTTTATCAGTACTTCTATGAATGGATACGACTTGTCGAGATCATGAACCTAAGGTTTGTGTGTCTAGTGGAGACACAGGGGTGTAACTTAAAAATGGGCGATGAACGTTTGTTGTCAATGGTGTCTAATTTAAAAATATTCACGCGCGTCTCAACACTAGCGACGCTAGACACTTTTAAAGTTATGGTCGAACTAGGTAACATTTGCAAAAACTCAACAGCCGAGAATACCGTACTTACAAAGTGTCGCCAGTCTGTTGTTCTCTTATTTTTAAAACGCGCAAATGTCTTTATTTAAAAAAAAATAATTGCTTTATTGTCTACAGTAACCTAATAAGATTTAGCATAAGATCGGAATTTAATCAATCTCTACATTTTGAACGGTATTAAAATATTCAGTACAGTTGAGAAAACTTGTGAAAAATATGGCAATTGTTCTCCGGTAAACGTGCAAATCAGTTATCCGGCCTAAAACAACTTTATGTTGCCCGATTTTCCAATTGAATAAACACAGAAAAGTGTTCAGAATTTGTTTATAAAATCTAACGGTGAAATGTACCGAGTATTCAGTTTAAAATGCTTCCGAAAAAATTAAGAAATTTGTTTTGGGTTTAAGTAGAACTAGAAACATAAATTAACTTCAACAAGAAATTTGTTTTTATTTTATTCGCTAGTCAATCACCTAATTTGAAGATTTAGTAATTCCCAGGGTTAATACAATTATGATAGTGATTATTAATTTGATATTTTAATGGCATATTATTTTAATAAATCTCGGATTGGACATTTCAGTCTATGAATAATTATGTCGTATAAAAATTCTCAATGCTATTAAAAAATTACATATTTATCGGAAATAATAAAATTATAATGTTAGGCCCTATAGACCAATCCGAGAAGTATGGCGCCCTCTATTGTCGGCGCCATTGATGGGGAACTTAATTTCCCATCCCAAAGCAAAATATACTTATCTTGTATGTGTTATGTAGTTTGAAGACCAAAATAACAATGAATGCACGACGATCCTTGGTATGTCTTATCACACCATGTCGTTATAATTATCGCTGACGCTGTTGTGCTTTGTTTTAGGAAATTTAAGTTCCCCAGCAATGGCGGCGACAATAGAGGGCGCCATTCTTCTCGGATTGGTCTATAGTCATATGATATAAATATGTTTTGTAGTTTGCTATTTGTTTATATGGAAATTCTGTGGATGTTCAATCTACTTTATAATGCATTGATGTTTTTTTCAAACAAAGTCAACTGATGTTTACGGTAAAATTATTGTAATGGTGGATCAATACGGTACTTGTGTGAAAAAAGTTGACACGAAAAAATACATTTTACGTGATTCCAACATCATTTTTTTATATAAATACCGTCCGCCCTCCAGGTCTTGTGGGTTTTGGTATCGAATTGAAAACCTCTAATTACAGAGCACTCGCCTGAAGTACACTCAAAGCAGAATAACTGGATGGAACCGAAAATTAAACCTCTAACCCAGTATTAAAGTGGTCTCCATTTTGAAGAATTAGCTTTAATAAAGACACTAAAGAAAGCTATGTTTGGAAAACTATAAACATAAACATTGTATAATGTTGAGGTTCGGTGTTTCAAATTAAAGGTATGCATACCTTGGATAAGTTTTATTTTATTTTCAGACGTCTCCTTGAAGCGTTTTTTCACTTGGTTCTTCCATAAAGATGGTATTCGTCTTTCGTTCATTCATTCATTTATTTGGTCAAAATCGCAGTACATTATTGAAAGCAATACATAATATTAATACAAAATGAGTTAAAGCAATACAAACAATACAAGTTGTATTAAAATTAATTAAAATACACCCTGCATTGTTAAAGATGCTAAAAGTTATCAGTATGTTATAAAAATAGTACAAAAGTGTAAAAAATAAAATTCATATATAAACTCCCACATAAAAAGATTGCTGGATTAAATCTACTGGTCTACCCCGTAGACTAAAACAGATTTTAAAATTCTATAAAAATCTGTGACAAGTACAGGTATAGAGCAATAGAGAATTAGAGGCTGAGCTCAGTGTTAAAATAAGGTGATAAGTTTGGACTTAGAAAATTGGTCTCGAAGTAGAGGTCTTGGAATTAGATGGATCTCGAACTGGAGGCCGGACTGTACATAAAATTAAAGGCATATAAAATATTGGGATTAACAATAAATAACATAAAATTAAAGACATACAAATATCGGGATGAAGAATTAAATAAAATAAAATTAAAGGCATATAAATGGGATGAACAATTCAATAAATCAAACAGATACTACTGACGCAGCGGATTTAAAAATAAACGATACTATTTTGTTTCTTAGAATGTGAAAGTGTTTTATTGAGCTATATTACATCTAACAACATTGTTGATCACTCACAAATGATTGATAGAAATAACTCGCTACTAATTAACCCAACTCATCTACCCGCTCACATGACATCATCGCAAATTGATTTGAAATTAAGTGGAGGTCGTTTATCTCGAGAAAAAGAGCATTATTAGAAGACAAATGATTAATAACTCGGTAACGTCCACTGCCAGTCAATCACTGAAAATCTTCTATTCGATTAATTATCGGGCTTTGTTTACTAACTATAACACAGTAATCATTCATAATTTCTACTGAATAGCATCATAAAGAACCGATACTCAGAATCCAATATTTTTTCATCCGCTTTGAAATCAATGTCCTGTTTACGATGGCTTTGCGTTGTGGTTCGGCATTTATGTCGCAATAAATCCTTAATTTTATAATTAAAGCATGTTTTATTATCCAATAATACACTTTTAATGACTCCTTAAAGCCGACGAGAGTTTTATTGCTTGTAATAATATACAAATTTAAACATGATACTACATCTAAAAGATAAACTGCACTTTACTCAGTTAAAACGCCCCAAATCCACCTTAAAATATCATTTATTATTATAACGATACGCTAATATTATAAGCATTTGGTTTATACTGCAACCAAAGAATTAAAGCTTATCTTACTCTAACAAAAGCAATGAATTATGAATGAATGGAAATCCATGGAAAAAAAGTTGATTTTAAAAAATATTAAAGTAGTATTTTAAGTCTAAACTCCAACTAAAAAATCATATAGTGTTCTGTACGTTACAAAGGGATTAAAATCAACATTACGTAATTCAATTCAATTCACTTTATTTCAGACATAGTCCATAATGTAAATGAAAAAGAAATTATGGAGATTACATTAAAAAGAGAAAAGATCCTAACATATAATAATAAATGCATATTCAATCTTTAAAGAATATGTAAATATACAGGCTAAGTTAATCCCTGTTTGTATACAAAATTCAGTTTGGAATCGCGTAAAACAGAACAGTAGAGCACACTTAAGATACAAGTACATTTTTGCAACTAAACATTCGGTTGCGGAAATTCCATGTAGATGCTCTGACATACTCATCAGAAGATGGTAAACAATTTTCAACGAACATATACTAGCACTACAGTACCGTGTTAATATACAGAAACTATAATAAGATTCATAATTTAGTTAACTAAACAGCTGACACTCCAACTAACCAATGGGATGACCGAAACATATTACTAAGAA
Organism: Nesometra sesokonis; assembly: GCA_025631205.1. Classification (NCBI taxonomy): domain Eukaryota; kingdom Metazoa; phylum Echinodermata; class Crinoidea; order Comatulida; family Antedonidae; genus Nesometra; species Nesometra sesokonis. Next base: position 5,289 of record JAOTQE010078283.1, read on the forward strand.
ACGGCCTGCTAAATTTCAAACCAATTGGACTATTAAAACTTCACAAAAATAGTATATTAAACTAATTAAAACCAATCGTAGATTACACTGATATACCGACAGACAAAATACATCAAATGCACTATTGACCTTTCAGATACATACTCGTCCATGATTCAACTCTGTCTCTACAAACTGAACTTTACGCACTAATTTTGTTTAATATGATCCAAATTTATTCAAATTATTTCATGTAAACATTTCCACTACCGTAAGTCTTAGTTTGGCATGGTAAATAAAGACAGATGCACAAGACACAATGGCAGACGGGCAAATACACATACTCACTTCATAGGACAGACAAACCGCCACCACAACAAAAACTAAAACAAAAAATATAGACCTATAAAAAAAACATCCACTCAACATTATCTGCCAGTCAACATCGAAATCAATGCTTTTAACATTTAGTTCTCTTACAATAATTACACTCATTACTTCACTTCACCAGAACACAAGCAGGAACCAATGCTTAAAAATTTAAATCTTAAAAAAACACTATATGTTACTGTATTAGGTTCTAGTCAAAAGAAATGATAAATTTTATAGGAAGATATCGAGAATATTCTTCAAAGCTATTTACCCCGACTCTTTTGCCTTGTGTAAATCAATGACAAATTGAGCATTATTATAGTACTGTAGGCCAATGTAAAAGGTTAATATCAAAAAAAAAATCTCAAAGTAACGTTTTGAGATCTTTTGGTTATATTGAAAGACTTGATGATACTTGATTTACCAATGCCTAGTATTCTATGCAAGTTTGAAAAGATTTTCTTGTGTTTATTAAAAGCTGAACTAAGATCTTAATTGCAAGTTATTCGGCATATTTACTAGGTTCATTGTTATAAGTTAGCACATCTCTAGGGTGACATGGCGACAAAAAAAAATACCCATTATACAATTTATATCGCTTATCCCGTCACACCACAATACCATACATGGCCCTAATACTAATAGTAATAATTTTAAATAGCATGAATTTATTAGTGTGCAGTTCTATAACATAATAAAACTTCCTTTGCATATTTGAACTCTCCCAGGAGTCTGAGATCACAGATATTGTGGTATTTGTTTACAATGTTCAACATATAAAAATACACTGAACTTGTGGATCATAAAAAACGATAGTCATATTGGCAGTATTACCCCGCACTCCTGGTTTCAAAATATCTACCGAGTATTAAATTCATAATAATATAGGTGCATGTGATTTCTTTAATCTTGGATTAACCGACGAGAAACAGAATAAAGTACTGTCAATATATATGTAGCGAGAAACCAATGACGATGCGATAGTCCTACTGGTTAGGACGCTAGCTTCTTTTTTCTCCAACTCTCCAATATCAGTCATTTCCCCAGAACAAGGCAATCAAACACGACGCGACTGACAACTAAGGCGGAAGGTCCCGCATCTTCGCAAATTCAAACCAAGCAGAGTTTGAAAATCAGAGAACAGTTACCGGTAATTGTTCCCTGGAAGAATTCAGGACATTTTCTTGCATAAGATTACACATTACCTTAAAGAGGGAGCCCTAATAAACTCCTATAGGAACTGATCATTGTAAACTATTTAAATATTCAAAGGACAATGAAAAAAGATTAAAACGATGTTCCCATTTTCTGACATAAAACATTATCTGGAAATGAATGTTTTAATTAAATCTGAGACTACTATAGAAATATACTATAGCAATCTCAGATTAAATGTAAGTTTAAAATTGTGTACAGATTACAAAAATGCGTTTAGAAATTAAGTTAAAATGCATAGGCTTTAGTAAACGATATAGAAATTAAGGGTATTTACAGTTAAAAATTGATTTTGTTGTGGGTCAACCTCCCGACTTAATCCTTTTAACTGAAGTTAAAAGCACAGTAGATGTTATTTGAAAACAGATGAAATAGTTATCAGGTTGGGAGGTATATGTGGGTGAATTTTAAACTCTGTCAACTCTATTTTTAAATTTTCGAACTTGCAACAAGTAGGCTTGCGACCCATATGTAAACTATAATTAATAGGTCTAACATATTTCTGTAAGAATGATTGTTAATGTTAGCAACTTTTTTTAATAATTGTTGTCATGCTTGTCTCTATCTGAAACTGAAGGTTGAGTCAACTGGTCAACAGACGAGAACCATGGGTTCTGTACGACTTCGATTCTTAGAGTAGAACAAGACCTTACATTCCCCTCGAGTATATGGAATCAATACAACGATTTAATATATATGTTAAGTACATAATCTGTTTCCCGATATTTAATCTTTCTTCTAATGTGTAATTATAACTAATTCTTCAGTTCTTACTGTCCTCATATTTTTTTGTAGCTAATGGTCTCACTATTCATTAACCAAAGGCAATCAACATTAACTGTCCCCCGCTCACGCCCACAACCTGAACATATAGAGTACATAAAATAACACAATAAATAACATATACACATCTTAAGACGTCATAAATATACTAATAAATTTTACCTGTCAGGCCTAATGTAATCTCGTTAAAAAAGATAACACTGCTGCTACAACGTTACATTCTTAGTGAATCCCCACCCCCACCTCAAACATTACACCAAAATATGTGTATCTGGTGTTATATCTTAACAACATTTTAAGTTAAAACAGGGACATTACTTGGTTATCTAATGGAACTTTAACATTTAATGTTCCCCTGAGTCTAAAACAGGTTTAAGTTCGAAAAATATGCCATGAGAACACATTTCAAAATCTAAGAACCCCTTTCCTGAGGGTTCGATATACTCAGACAGCGATGACCCCACTATGGTGAACCTTTATTTCAGCGTGTACGTTAAGAAAAACAGCGTTCTGATAAAACGAGTATTTTTCCGCAAACTGAGGGACCAACATACCGATCGACTGACTAGTTAAAGATGATCAGTAGAAACTACTAAGAAAATGCCAGTTCAATTTCTAATTAATTTGACCATTTGAAAAAATAACTCTGTTAACATGGTAGATAATGGTAGTGACAATGTAGATATAGAAAGAATATGGTCAGCAATGCTCTACAAGTATACATACAGTCATTATTTAGAATATACCCCTAAGGCATTAATAACATCAACAGATGGGTAATTATACACTACCTTACTAGGTAGTTCTCTGTTGCACTAAGTAGATCTCCCTAGTAATTTAGCAGGGTAGATCTATACATAGTCAGAGGGTGTTATTTTCTTCAAACGGAAGTAAAACTAGAAAAAAATGTAAATTAATTGTATAACCTAATTGGGACCGGCCGACCAAGTGATCAAGATAGTGATATAAAAACTAAAAAGTTTTTGTAAGCAGAATTTGGGAAGGTAAAAATTAGCTGCTGTGTGAATGACACTTGTCAATGATAATAGGCAAGTATGTTGATTTGTCTGCACTACTTTATCAGGTCTAGTGTATGGATCTGTATTTACCCCATTGCGACATGTATACATTCTTAATCTTAATATTTTCATTTGCTCTTATTTACCCCAAGGTGCAAATGGGTACAAGAAAGTAAAAATGCCGTTTACGAGCTGGTTACAGTATCAACATTATGGATTGAATGAGTATCATAGGCCTTTATTCCAATGACTGGGGTAAATAAGGTAAAGGTCATTGGTATTGATTGTTAAAGTGTGTAATCGAGGCAAAATTGGAGCTTATTTGGTTTTTATAGGATTGCAACGCCTACATTAAAGGTTAATTAATGATGAGGTTTAAGAAATATCACAAAGGGTAACAAGGACTATAACATTTTACAAGAAGAAACATTAGGCCTACACACAAAATGCTTGATGGATCTGCATTACTCTAAAAAGTAACGACATAGTCTCCCTTTGTGAATAGCGATTCGTGAGAATATTTTATACAGTTTTTTTTTATTAGCTTAATGGAAAATCTCGTCTACATGTTTCTTTGCTATAACGGAAGCAAACCTGCAACCGTTTGTCACTGAAGCCTATTTTCCTATTGGCGCATATGAACGTTAAGTTTGCGACATAATCGTCACGCTATCCAAACGCAACGCCCCGCAGCGGGAGGTGGGTTGAGGAGGGGAAGGAGTATTAACACTAATTTTTTCGTAGGTTGCGAATATCGATTTTCATCGATCAGGATAAGGCTAATTTGAGAGGTATGAGGGGTCAATGTCAAATTTGTTCAGCAATTTATATCTATAGTCGGTTACGATTATAATTTGGGCTTTTATTTTACAATTTTGTTACTCAATCATAAAATTGTAAAATACAATTTATTTGATTAATTGGCATCAGGTTAAAGTTAAATTTGAACGAATTATACCAATTCACTATCTTTTAATTAAACAGCTAAAGTTAATATGACGTTTTTTTTAATGCTACTAGCATTGTAAAAATTGACATCGTCGATCCGAATTCGGGGTTAAATGGTTATTATTTACCAATTTTAAACAGTTTCGTTAAATGATTTTAAAACAATTACTTAAGCTCAGTTAATTTTTAACTGTACAGTATGGTTTTTATATATTTAACCATAGCTTTGAAATAATCAAATCCACCATTTAATGTTTTTTTTTTCTTTTGTATGTATTATACTGTACGTTCATGCCAAGGTTCAAATATAAATTAACTATAAAGTGTAAAGTAATAATATATTTTTTAAATCGCTTCAATGTATCAGTTTTGTTATCGTAAATCAAATGATTAGCAAAAAACGGATCAACCAGGTCCAAAAAAAATATAATTATTATACCGCCAAAAGTGACATGATAACTAGCTCAAAGGAGTTAAGCAGTTTTGTAAATAGTCGAGTTGGCTAAAGCAGTTTGACCAGTTCAATAGATCGGGTAGCACCTGTTGAATAGACCAGTTTGACTAGTCGTGTTGACCAGACGGACCACTTTAATCAAGTGGGTAGACCAGTACAGTTAGATAAGACTAGTTAGAACCATTCAACCAGTCGGGTAATTCCAGTTAAATGAGTTGACTAGACCAGTTCAACAAGTTCAGTAGTCCAGTTGGTTCAGGATTAAGCTTTAACTTTTAGGTCTCCAATTTGTAAAGGAGTAAAAAGAACGAAATACAATGAAATTAACGAGATAAATATAATAACCTTTGACTGACTGACTTTATTTAGCTTTCAGAGTTAAAACAATAATACAAATATATGATACAAAAGAACAGACAATATAAAGGTACATAAGAACTTTGAAGGCAAGGAGAGCCCAAAAAGGTTTCGAATAAACGTATTTCCATTGAGATTCTTCAATTTTATACTCTTCCATATTACATTACGAGAAAAAAATCATACACATGAGTCATATAGATCACCATAAGTCTATCGTATATCCTTTTGTTTCATCAAGAGTGATTAACAGTTTATACCTGCCAACTCTAACGCATAATGCGTGAGTTTCATGCATTGGGACATATTCTGGACGTCTCGTGCTAAGATAAATTTTCTCACGCATTAGCAGCAGAACTCTCACGCGTAGACAGTTATCTAAATGTTTTTTTCTCACACGAGAAAATATGGAGCAAAATACATATGGTAAAAACGGCCCCAAAACAGTGGTCATTAGGAGAAAACGGTCCAAAGCAGTGGCCATCCAGCACCGACGGCGGGAATTGCCTCACGTATTTGCACCTGAAAAGGTCAAAATACTGGCAGGTATAAGAGCTTGAATAGCTTTTCTAAGCCACTGTAAGTTGCAAATCAAAGCAAAAACAACAATCAACACACTAACAATTTGAAAAGGAGGGGCAATCGTGACGTATTGGATAGATCAGTTACAACAATTCGAACCTGTCAGTTAAAACAAGTTGAGCAGTTCAGATAGTTGGACAACAGTATAACCAGTTGGAAAAAAAGATCAAGCAGTTAAATGAGTTGTACCAGGTTGATAGACCAGTTCAACACGTTGTTAGAACCAGTTGAAGCTGAGTTGCATCAGTTCAATAAGTTATCTATGCCAGCTCTAACCATTATTGTGTAGAGTTCAACCAGTTGGATAGATCAGTTGTAAAATTTCAACAAGTTGGAATATTTATCCTATTAAATAGACAATTTGTACCTGACAATTAAACCAGTTATAGGCCTATAAACCACTTCTGTAGTTTAGCCAGTTGGATTGGTTAGTTTGGCTTACGACCAGATTAAAGAATCATGTGCCCTATGTACACCAATGCGTTAGGAAAGATCATCAGAAGCCAGATCTAGCTAGATCTGTTGGGCAAGTTTAACTAATTACGTAACCAGAATAGTCCGATAGACAATTGGATTAGATCAACTAATTATGTAAACCCTGAATCTACTTGGAATGAACCATATGTAGGCCTACTAGTTCAACCTGTTATACATACCAGATCAACCAGTTTGGAAGGCCTGTCCTAGTTAAACTGATGCAACCAATTTTCTATAGAGGTAAATTGCACACATTTGATCAGTTTAACAATGCATGAGACTATCATAGCAGAATGTAAATACGATCGATCAATTTTGACGGTATATGTGCAAATGTTATAATTATAATTTTTTAATTAGATAGGATTGCTATGTATTCCACTAGATAAATTGTTCCAAAATTGTTTTGTCAGTCTCAATGGTTCGGTCGCCATTTTTAATTCCAAAATGGCCGACATATTTTATATTATTTAAGGTTGTGTTCGGTATAATTATATATGAATGGTAATCATAAATTTAATTTAATTCAGTGTTAAATACTGTATGCATTGTAAATTTTAGGTAACAGTTTTGAGATTATTAATTTGCACCACTGTTTCCAAAATCGAAAGACGTTTCCAAAATCGAAAAAACATATCCAACGAAAACAAACACAACTCGTTTTGGTGATTTTTATTTTATAGCTTTCGACTTCAAATGGTCATGTGACTTCTTTAAATGACGTTTAACTCTTTAATGACGAATATTCAGATATAGGTACAATGGAATTAAATTTTCAGTTAGAATTTCCTATCTAATGATACCAACACAACACTAATTTATGAAACATATCGTCCATTTTGGCACAAAATTGCGGACGAATCTGTAGTCAAAAATAGTAACCAAGCATTCTTTAATTCAGCACATTAAAAGTGATAAGACAAAAAATCGCACAATTTATCCAGTTAAATCTTCAAAATAGTAAACCTAACTTGTCCACTTCATCATATGGTATCTACTTATGTTATGACATACTTTTTGTATAAACTAAAGACGAAGAAATATGTTTAGAAAATTAAATTAAATTAAAACTGTCTTGTTAGTTAATAGCAAGCAAATCAGTAATCTTCCATATTATTTTTAATAAGAAAATGATTTGCACATTTGTGAGATTTTTTTTTGCACATGTACCATCAAAATTTATCGTTTTTACATTTCCTGGCAAGATGTTTGCACATTAGTGGGTGATGCACTTTTTTGTGACTTGCACATTTGAGTTTAAAACGTTTACACAAATGCCGTTGTTTGTACATTTGAGAGTAAAATGTTTGCACATATGTGTTGGTGTGCACAAAATGTGACTTTTTGCACATTTCCCGGCTCAACAGGGGTGCTAGAGGCCCAGATTTTCACATTCGTATCCTAATTGTATTGTTTTTTTATTCCATGGGGTGTTCGAGCTTCATGAGCCTGGATACGCCACTGCAAGGTAGGCCCATACGATTTAAATTATATGGCCAATTTTACAAATTTAGGATAACGTTTAACATCATCAAACGTCGTTGCCCCCGGAAAGGCTTTGCTCTTATTAATCATATTTTGTCCCGATCACTTTTAACATAGCGCCCTGTAAACAAACGTAAAGGTATTCAATTTTTATCAATTTATTCGACAGATTGATTTTTTTTATTAAGTCTTTTTTTTATAATCAGTCATACTGTATTGAGATCTAATTTTATAATTCGCCAGTAACATGGCTTGTTAGTTTGCTAACAATCAATAATTTAATAAGGAATAATTTAATCAAGAAACACAAACGCACAATATTAATAATTAAAGCAGTAATTAAACAACGCCATTAAGAAACTGTTGTTTGCTAATGTTTCTTTCTCTTACGTAATTCAACAATTGTTAGTGCAATACTTGAGTTTACTTACTATACTAAACACGATTAAAATAATTGATTGAATAATGCTTAGGCCTATGCGAATAATCATGTGAGTAAATACTGTACCGTGCTCGCTTACGTCAATTTTGACGTAATTGTCGAAACGTACACATCCTTGGAATACTGAGTACATCGACTAGAATGGACACCTAAAGAGAACTACTATGGTTTCAACATAGTAATATAATTATTATGGAATCAAGAAATCAGAAGGTTACTTTAGGCTACCGTACACTAGTATTTGAGCTACATGCAGTATCGACGGGTTGTCTCAGTGCTTTCTATAAATAGTCATCGCAAAACGCTCGAGTCGTCAGTTGCCCATCAACAGCAGTCCAGTACATTCGTCTAGAAATAAATACGTTAACGAGCGCCAAGGAATTGAGAATATTCGTTGAGAACTTAGATATTAGTGAAGTTTACAGATATGATGTCGAAAATTATCTTAATTTGTGTGTTATTTAGTCTTTATGTTGCTAGCTCACAAGGAATTGGAAACGCAATAGACAATTCAGTGGTAAGCTCGTCTTTCTTATTAATTTAGTTCTTGAATTAAAGTTTAGATATTTTTATGTAAAAAGGATACAGGATACCAACAGAGAAAAATATTATTATGCTTCCATGATTAAACTCGATGAGGACCTACTATTTGTTTAACGACCGAAAATTATATGTGAGAAGATTCATCTGCAATACTAAATTGGATTTTGAAAGGAATTATCAAAACTCATCTGTTAACACAATATAGTATCCCAATACTCATAATGTTGTTCGATTACCCGAGCATAGATAGAAAATTACCTTCCGTCATATAAGACCTCAGAAATCGGTTATTACCCTCGCCATGATGGCAGAGTGTATTGCAATGAGCTCTCTCTTTAGTTTTATATACGTCTATATACTGAAATATCTCAAAAACTACTGAGTAGATTTACTGCAATTTTTCAGACAATATCTTGCCTTCTTCTGGTTTTGTGCCGTAGCAGGATTTCGAACCCAGATTACAGAACACCAATTATATTATTAACACTATCGAAGAGTGTAACCTATAAGATTGTCTTGTTTTACCTAATCTGGTTTAACGTTGTGGAATAAACAGGTAGACGCGGCGAAAGCCATAGAAAAAAAAAGAAAATAAGATCCCGTAAGTATTATGACTCCGATGATGTATGTAGAAAATATATTACGCACTTTCAATCGATTAATCTTAAGAGTTCTTCTAGAGCTCCTCATCGGGATAAAATTAAACACTAAATAAAGTGCTAAACTCTGACAGTGTTATAGCGATTACGAACTTAATCGATTAATCATAATAGTTCATCTGGAGCTCCTCATCGGGCTAAAATTAAACACTAAATAAAATAATAAACATTAAAGTGTTAAACTCTGACAGTGTTAAAGCCATTACGCACTTAATCAATTAATCATAAGAGTTCGTCTCGTCTAGAGCTTCTCATCGGGCTAAAATTTAAAAAAGATTAAAGTCTGACAATGCTATAGTGATAGTACTTTGTAATTTATATACTGATCAGTTTTAACGTTCTATAAATATTCATAAAACAATTTAATTTTAATATGGTTGTCATTACTAATTTGAAAATTCAGACTGAAAACCTTTAAAGCAATCACAAAAAATTCAATTTAGGTTTTCGTTAATAAAGTCGCCTTGGCCAAGTTAAATTGATTGGTTATTTTGAGTTTTTATTTGTAAGAAAAGGCCTACCCACACACAAAAGAAATTAAACATAGAAGAATAAATACCTTAATGTTTTCATTGATGAAATATATTAATGCTTAGATTTTTTTTACTTTGAAGCTGCTTTAAGATTGTGTTCCAATCAATCAATTATTATAGTATTTTATCTATTTAATTCATTTTCATTTCAACAGCTTACAATGAGTATCAATGTGTTACTAAATGATTACTACTAAATGTCAAAAGTTTAACTATTCTCAAAAAAGTAATCGTAATAATATATCGACAAATGAGGCATATTGCTAGGTTATTAATGTATAAGTCGGCTGAAGTAACCTACTATGATATTAGTTAGATACAAAACATTAACATACTAGAAAGCACTCCATAGAGAGTATACCTCCGCCCATGCCCCATCCTCCTGGAATAAATTCAATTTTCAGGGTTTTTGTTTGTGTGCATAGGCTGTACAGATACTTTTTCATTGTACTGTATGCTGTTCTTCCTTAATACAAACTGAACATCTTCACCAAATTTCGGCGTAATCCGTTGTGTAGTTTTCCCGTAATCTTGCTAACACACACATACAGACAGACAAACACGAGTGAAAACATAACCTCCTGCCAATTTCGTTTGGTGGAGATAATTAATGGAATAAAGTAAAAAATTTGCGAGGTTTCCCCGCAAAATGAGTCTTATGGTAGCAAAACCTAAAATTGGGTTATTGATACCTTTAATAGAGCATAATTTTAAAAAGTTATCTTATCGTTTCTTATCTTAATACAAGCTGTAATACTCTCTAAATGTAAAAGAGCTAGAATCCACTCAAAAAGAGCGAATTTTTCACTCCTTTGGGAGCTCTAGGCAGGACGGCTCTTTTCGAGCTAAAATAGCTCTT
>JAOTQE010078294.1:1602-15994 GCA_025631205.1 Nesometra sesokonis
TCTACCTATCTACAGGCCTACTTCTACCTATCTACAGGCCTACTTCTACCTATCTACAGGCCTACTTCTACCTATCTACAGGCCTACTTCTACCTATCTTGAACAACGCCGTGAGCACTTATTATTTAAATTTGGTAAGAATGCTTTAATAAACTTACCTCATATTTTTAAACCGAATAGGAAATTCAGTACAGGAAGATCTCTTTGCTTGAATTATAAACTCACTCAGTATAATTTTAGAACTGAGCGTTTTAGAAAATCACCTGTAGGCCTACATAGTATAATCAAAACCCTTAGTTTGCAATAATACCCTAACATCACCTAACCCTTTCCTGTGTATGCTTTTTTGTTGTTTGGTATCGCTTTTAATGTTTTCATCATATTGTTTGCTTTTTTAAATAGTATTTGAATTTTGCATTGTAGCTTTTTAACTGTTTTTACTGTGTAGTTTTAATGTAAATTTGGCGCAATGTTTATTCTGCAATGTCATTTTATTTTCAATAAACCAGATATGAATGAATATGAATATTATAGGCTTATCCTCGATTACTTCTTGACGTTAGCCAGCGAAAGTACAAAAGGTATACTATATACAGTAATTTTGAAGATGTTTACTCACTACTTTATAACTCGGATTTGGTCTTTTAGTCACCCAGGTTGCTTAAGACATCAACAGCAGAATGGAAGATCGAGGATGCTGGTGTGAGAACGGAGGTGCGTGTTCCTCTTCTGGCTTGTGCATCTGTCCCGTGGGATTTAAAGGAAGCAGTTGTCAATATACAGGTAAAATAAATGACTTGCTGTTGGTATATTACTAAGACTTAGTTCCTCCTGTGCGATTTTTCACATCGGACAGCAAGCTCTCGCCATCTAATTCGGTTTGAAGCCATTGTCCCTTCAGGTCTTCGAGGAAGGTCCTGCGCCAGATATGATTTTCTGTTTGGTGGTACCCATGTCATGGCATTTGAGTGGATAAGTATTTTGGTGGGACTGACGAGAAGTGTGTTCTCTGTCTGGACTATACTATTGTTCCGAGAGAGATTTATTGAACAATGTACAACAGTTACTGAGCAGTAGCTTACATAGAAAAATGCAAATTATATTGTACCGGTATCAATTACAAATGAGACATGTTGAAAACAAGTTGTAATAATAGTCATTTAATTTCCAGGCAGCTTCTTAGTAATGTGTTCTGGTAATTCCATTGGTTGGTCAATCGGTAGTTTTGTCAATCGATTTCCGATCGATTTTTAATGCTCATTAAGCGATCATTATGGAGATTTGTATTTTTTTTCAAATCATTATCTTGTAAATTTGGAAAAACACAAATCTCCATAACCAATAATTTACAAAAATATTGCAAAATCTGCACTATACAGTATACTTCATTTTTTTTCGCGGGCCTTCTCACTAAACCAAACATAGGCCTACCGTAAATTTCCCTACTAAAAAGAAATGCATGAAATTGTATGACTGTAACCAAGGAGTTTGTACTATATTCTGTAACTTAAAACTTTGAGAATCGTCAGCAATATACATTCTAATATCTTTAAACGTTTACATACGTATTGTCGCGTAAATTATCCTACCAAAAAGAAACGCAACAAATTTTATAATTGTAACTCAAAATACGCTATATTTTCCAGTTCAAAATAATCCATTTGGTTTGAAATTTAATATGCGGTTTCTTAGCAATGTATGTTGATCATTCAATTTGATTGGTCAGTCAGTCGATTGCTTAGTTGTTGAAAGGAAGCATATTAAATTAAAATTTCGATCTTGGTTAGGCTTATAGGCATGTAGCACTGGAACAAACAATAGTGAGGTTTCGCAGCTTTACGAAATACGAATACAAAAACGGATACGTCATACATTCTTGCAACATTTGAATAGAACACCTTAAATATCTGTCACAGTTTGTAAGTATTTTACGACGATCACCAACAATTCATTAGTAGAAAATTTGATACATTTTTAAACACATTTAGCAATTTTAAAAAATGGAAGTGTGACGTATCCGTTTTCGTATTTCATAAATTTGCGAAACCTCACTATTAAGTATAAAACTATACCAATAAGTAGGCATGCATGTTGTATTTCCTAAATTTGAAAACAATTGTCATTACAAATAAGGTCCTTCTAAAGGAAATGACTATGACAATTTCCAGGAAACAATTCACTCCAAATTGTTTACAAAATATCGAAACATGTGGTTATCTACTCTTTCCTGATACAGTGCTGTAGACCCTTATACTTTCCCTAAATGATATCACCATGTGACTTTCCTTAAAGATGTATTGTCACTTGAAAAATGACAAAAAATGATTATTGAAAATAACTTGCTAGTTTCAAAGAAATATATAAGTTATGACCATGAAACTATAAATTAGTGTATTTTAAAATTATTTACCCCCAATATTGTAATGTTATATGCTAAAAATCAGCCGAAAACCTCAAAAAGCCTGGAAGCCTCTTAAATTTGTATCATTTTTCAGTGTAAAAATGTTATTAAACAATTTTTAAACGCACTAATTTCTTTTCTCAAGTTGTTAAATGTGATGTTAGTTTATTATGAGCAAGTTAATTTCAAAATTAATGTCATTGATTTTTTGGTCATTTTCAAGTGACAATACATCTTTGATGAAATGTTGAAATGTTCAAATTAAAATAAATTTTAAAAGGAAGCTATTATTTAAACGCTTGTGTAAACGGAATGGCACATCTAGTTTTTAAACTACGATACTGCTGATTTTTGTTTTGAAAGTCATATAATTACAGTATAAATTATTGTAATTTGAATTATTTTAATCAGTAATGTCCGCTATAGAAAAAAAATAAAGTTATTTTATTATGTAAAGTGGGATTACCCATTTACTAGCATTGTTTCAGAATTTTCCATTTTTAAATATACTGTAGGCCTATATGTTTTAGGTTTTTACTTGAGTGCAATTGACATTCATGTTAAAGAATAATTTGTCATTGTCAAATACGCAATACCATAATACAATGGCGCCGTATTCCAGTAGAATTTCCGGAAATGGACAGATGTTTCCGAATCAATACCTTTGTAAATTCGAAAAACCAAATTTCCATATACCAATATTACAAATTAAACAATCTACACTATAATACCGTACTAAATTTGTATTTCGAGGGTGACCTAATACACGTATTATCGCGTAAATAAAATGCAAGGGATTGCCAATATTGTAACTTAAAACATTCTACTGTAGCAATACTGTCTTGTGCAAGGTCGCGCACGTGCTCATTAAACGCTTACATACGCATTTGTCGCGTAGATTATCTTACCAAAAAATAGATGTAACCAAGTTTATGATTGTAACATAAAACGTTTGACAATCGTCAACAAATCCATCATTACCACGTGTTTTATTCATCATATATTTATAATAGATAACTAATATTGCATAACGGGTGACGAGACACAGAAATATAATTTCCTTTAATAAGTCACGCATTTAAAAATTCTCTTTCATATGACATTTCTGATTACTCTACAAAAAAAAAGAAGGATGTAAATTTGAACGTCTAACAATCGTCAACAATCCATCGGCACCTCGTGTTTTATGCGTCATATTTACATTAAATAAGTAATTGATAAATGGTAAAACTGGTAGGGTATGCAATGCAATAAGTTACACATTTAAATTGTTTTTAAATTCTATTTCAGATGACGCTTCTGATAATCCTGCATCGAAAACGCTGGAAATAATAGTTGTTGTAGCTGCTATTATCTTCTTTATGATAAACGGACTCTGTTGGTTGTTTATATGGTATAAACGTAAGCAGCAACTTGACAATGAAGGCATATCATTAGATGTTCTTAACAGACTGGTTAGCGTTCGTAAGTACTTTCATATTTGAAGATTAATTAAAACGAGTTTTCAAAACTCGATAGCTCCGGATCTTCGTTAAAAAAAATGTCGCTATCACGGAGCATAGTTTCTACAACCCTACAGAGGGCAGTAGAACAACACGTTGCTTAATTCAACAAAAAATGTCACCACGATTTTATTACAATTCCAGCCAAAACTCTTAGCATAATGTCTACATCCCTATAGAGGGCAGTAGATAATTTTTTTTCGTCAAGAAAATGTCACCACATTACATACATCACACAATACATTACACTATCTGACATGAATTGTTATTGTTGTTAACTACTTAAAGGGGAACTCCGGAATTGAAATTTCTATGGAGACCTAGAACAATTAGTTGTGACCTAACTGACAAAATTTCACGAGATTATGACAATGAGATAATGAAGGAAAACACTTTTTAAGATGGATCTTAAATCAAAAAGTGGGTCTACTACTCGTATTACACAATGCTAAAGAAAAAGAAAATTACAGATTTTGAAAGGGCTGTGTTGAATCACATTACAAAATTACCTGTCGTAGTCTAAATTTGGCTGATCTTTCAATTTATGTAAGTTATATGTGTAAAGTGATTTTGGTTTTCAAGAACAACCATTTCAAAATCTCTAATTTTCCTATTCTTTAACACTGTGTAATTTGAGTAGTAGACCAACTTCTGATTTGGGATCCACTTTGCAACATGTATTTCGGCATTATATCATTGTCCAAATGTTGTGAAATTTTGTCAGTTAGGTCGCAACTACTTGTTTTATAGATTTATCCATAAAAAAATTTAATCCTGGAGTTATCCTTTAATTTAAGAAAATTCCTTCATTTTGTTATTTTATTTAAACTGTGTGCATTACCAGAACACCAAGTGGTAAATTCACAACAGAATATCTGTAATAATTATTTCTAATATGAGCTGCACTCAAAGAGAATCATGTTTGGTGGCGCTTAATGGAGAGGCCCAAAGTTACAATAAATGTTACTTGTTTGAAAAATAATATTTTCTCTTGATTTTTTACTAGATGCAAATAGACAGGCATCGTTGGACCAGCATATGCAAGCAATGACTGCACTTGACATTCCGCCAAATTACGAAGAATACCTAAGTCAAAAGGGTCTTGAAAGATCACAATCAAGTCCTGGAACACCAGTAATCCTACCTGGCTACCTAGTATCACATGTACGACACGATCTCAAAGACAAGCGATCGTATTCATTACCCAACACCACAATATTCGTACCAGGGTATTACCAGCCGCCCACTGAGAAAAAAGATGGGGATCAGGTTGATAGTCCTGGGTTCTCATCACCTTCTACACCAGTTATTCTGCCAGGGTATTCACCAAATAGCCCGATGTTTTCAACACCTTCAACCCCAACAATTTTACCCGGATATATGACACCTGTTAAACTGTCTGAAACGCGTCGCAGCTCATCCCAGAGTTCATCGGGATCGCCAATTAACGCCAATGGCGTACTATCGCCTTTAGCTCGATTCTGGAAGAAGACATCTCCGACTAACCAATCGATGGATCACTCTTCACCTGGTTCACCAGTTCTTTCGGTAAATATCTCACCTCTTGTCACTTCCGAGGTAAAGGTGGATAAAGCGCAACACCCATGCGGCACTCCAACACATTTTAACTACATCACAACTCCAACGAAGGCTTCACATTTACGTAAAAAACCAAACGTTCCAAAGTTGTTTATACCACCACATGGGGCAAGTTGTTCAGTGATTGGAGTAGAGAAATGCGAAACTGCACCAGCATCATCAGGAAAGTCGCATAAGAAAAGTAAAAAAAGAATGTTACTAAAGAGGTCTGAACATATTGATGAAAGCAAAGATACCAATGTTATGACACTATCCCAGGAATCAACAGATATGAAAGAAGACACAAACAATGAAACAAATAATGAAACAAATGAATCAAATGCTTAAATATTTTACAAAAGTGGAAAGAAATGTTGAAGTTGTCTGACCAAATTGATGAAGCGAAGATACAACTGTTAAATATTTTACAAAAGTGAACCAACATCTACATGGAAGTCACTAAGGGGCATGGGAAATAAATGTTGAAGTTATCTGACTAAATTGATGAAGCGAAGTTACAATTGCTGTGACATTGAAATAGGAATAAACAAATATAAACAGTGAAACAAATAAATTGCACCGGCAACTACTGTACACAACAAAATATAACAAGAGTAATTTTTTTTTTAAAATGTCAAAGTTGTCTGGACTCGTTGATGAGAGAAACAGCTGCTGATAATGACATAAGAATCAACAAATACACTTATACATAGTATACATACTATATTTTAATCAATGTATACTCCAAGCATTGAAATATCTCAATATAATGGTGTGTATTTTAATACTTGGAATATGTATTATACTCTCTTACCTAAAGTTGATCAGTGGACCTTGCGGAATTTACCAATCTATTGATGGTTTTGTATCTACTTCCCTCTTTAGGGCTTTAGAAACTTTGCAATGTTTGTTACAATTTTCCTGGAAATATACTGTATTGTTAACATTTAATAGAAATTGCTCAATTGGCAATTTCTTTAATGAAGTGTACATCACCTGAGAATGATACAGTCAATGTAGTAATGGATATGTGTTGCTTCTGGCAACCTATTTTATACTCGTGTTGAAACCTTGAATGATAAATCCAGGTGTTCCGACTTGTAAAATCAAAATTCTTGAAGATTTCTTTACGGTCATCTGACCACCATTTGTAATACTACCCTTCCAAGTGTACAAGTAACATTATTACTTATTATAAAAACATATTTTCTGACATCTTTTGTCATTGTTAGAATATACCATAATATCCATCCAAGAAATTACTAAACTTCATCGCTGCTTATTGCCAACATATAAGTTGTTTAGTGATAATACCAATTTGTGCTAAAATTGTGAAATTTTAAAAAACCCTGGAGAATATCTTGGTTAAAACTAAATTCTGGGAGAAAACTTTATAAATCCGTGAGCCCAGGAGATGATCAAAATTCCTGGAGACTCCAGGACAATCCTAGAAACCTGGGTGTTCTTTCTTTGTATCTTGTTTAACATTAAGTCAACCGGACCTCCTTAAACTCAAATTAGTTTACCACACAAAGTGAGTCAGAAATATTAGCACCTTGTTACAATGGAGCTAATCCAATAACACTTGAACAACAAATAGCTTATTGACCATTGAAGACAGTGAAGCATTAAGGCAGTGTGAAACCTTACATTGATTCCATCAAATATTTTGAAATAACAAAGTGTGTTTCAGGAGGGCTGAGTTGTCTAATGATACCAAATTTCTACATATGAGGCGTGAAAAGGCAAAACTACCAAGTTGTAGGAAAATTCAAATTAATTTATTGTTAAAATCATATTACACATTTCACAACCTTTAAAATGAGGGGTAAATTATGACAATCGGACATCTATAACTGAAGTTTAATTGGAAAAAATATACACACATTTCCTTTGTATTTGTTTATATTTCCTGTTGTTTATTTGCGTATTTCTCAATAACTATCTGTGAAACAACTTGATGGTTTTGCCATGACTAGCCTCATATGTACAATTAAAACATAACAACAGACATCTCAGTCATTAAATTGAAATAAAAAATTAAATAATCTTGTATATTTAATCACTATAGGTTATCTAATAATTAAAATGGTAGTTTAAATGTCTTTAATACGTATCACAAGTTCTTTACAAATGACCTCTAAAATGCTGCTTTATTCTATTAATTTATTACTACTTGTAATTTTATTGCTAAAAATGTAAATATGATTTGAAATTTGTGTTAATCAATGGCAAAATGTTTAACCAGATTTTAGCTAGAAATAAATTACACAGTCATAGTTCATAGTTAAAAAAAATATTTAGTTGAGTAATATACAGTATTTTGTATGGTAGTGTTCTGTATTATAAATTGAAAAACAATACATTTGTAATGTTTTTAAACACGTTTCTTCTCTTGAGTCATTATAAATTTTGTTTCATATGCAACAAGTATTGTAACAAGGCATAGAACGCTAAATTGTTTAGGTATACACACCTGGAGCGACTATGTTTGAACACAGCAACTAAAAATCTAGATAACCAGTGCAAATCCATTTTGAAAGTAGGGTGGGGAATCAAATTAAGACTGGCTGCACAAGGGGGTGAGTTTGGAAGGGGAGGATCCCAATCCCACAGACATTTTTTTGAGTAATAAATCTAGACACTCATACAGGGCATGTTTGGATTACAATTTCATAATATTATTCATATTATTTTCTATTTTATTAATGCAAATTTAGGTTTTCCATAAACAAGTTGGGGAGCCACCCAAAAACATGTGGGTGGAAACACATACCCCATTCCCTTACATATCTGCACATATATCTAGATGAATATTTATAAATTCCATTATTTTTATAACTTTTAATACTGTGACCTTGTTTCTATGGGAGTGTCAAGTACAGTAGAGGGACTTTTGCATTTAAATATAAAATTAGCGCCTGATCCACTACCGTTCAACAATAGATTATAATTATAACTTGATTTGTTGGTATACATGAGTAATCAGTACAACAATAAAATTAAATTTAATCTGATAAATAGTAAAGAACGAGTTCACTTGTCCCAGATCTCCCTCACCAAATAGACAATATATTACTTTTTTATCTTTTATAAACATAAATTTATCATTGGTAACTTTGATGCCCAAGCCTGCACAACCAAAAATTTAGAAAATCAGTATTGACCTTTTTACATTTCCTGATTTTTTGGCTAAAATAGATAAAATTATCCAGAAATTGTGCAATGCAATATCAACATTTTGTTAAGCCTAATAAGTACCATTACTGCCATTCAAAAAACTTTACCACCCTCGACATCTTTTTGTACACCCAAAAACTTCCTTTGCGGACACACACCTATCTTAAGCGGAACCTCCCATAACAGAAACTAATTCAAAGACCTGTTTGTTCTTTCTATCTATTCAGTGCATTTGGCACCTCTCGTAAGCAGACACCTCCCGTAAGTGAACACAAACACTTTTTGTTTAAAAGTTTAAATTTACCTTCCATAAGCAGATATTCTGGAAAATTTAGTGATTTATCTGTACAACGAATACAAATTTCTGTACAAAATCGTCCTTATACTGTAATGGCTGATAATCATATTACTGAACCAATCTTAAAAATCATATACAATATTTAATATCAGGGTTCATACACCTTAAATCAAGGACATTTCAAGGGCATTCCAGGTCATATTTTTCTAAATTTTAAGAACACTCAATCAATGGTCTTGATATGCATGGTTTTAAAAAAATAAAAATGAACCATTTGAGTTCATTATCATGAAATTTCCAGGACATTAAAGGACAATTAGCATATTTCAGGAGTTTCCAGTACTGGAAAATGCACATTTTTCAAGGAATTCCAGTACGTGTATGAACGCTGTAATAAAATATAGAATGTGGTGTCTAAAAATTTTACAGGCCATTTGTGTTGAGATAGCCGTGAAATTAGGACCGATATATAATTTTACAACTTTGGTCCTCTATCGGCCAAAATTCTTGTAAGCGGACATCTCCGTTACGAGAGTTTTAACTGTAATATCCTACTTAACATACTTAACACACTCAATCGCTCAATACAAACCATTACCCTGCACCTCCGAAGCAGGCATATTTAATATTAATGTACTCATCAATCCCGTATCTAGACCCTTCTCTACCCATTCCTGATTCCTTGACACCTCCAAATGCAATGTTCGTTGATGATATTAGTGATTCATTTATACCAACCATTCCGACTTCAAGGTTTTCAGCAACTCTCCATATTTGTTGGATATCTTGGGAGTAAAAATAACCTGCAAGACCCATCCTAGTAGAATTAGCTACCAATATCGCTTCTTCTTCATTCTTAAATCTGTAGGGCAAGTAAAAAATAATATAGGTATTAAGTGTAACATACAGTGCTCTTACATTCTTAAACATTGCCTCTAGGATAATATACTAGAAGGAGTCTTACTTTATAACTGGTGCTAGTGGTCCAAATGTCTCCTCACTGCATACCAGCATATCATGAGTGATGTCGCGTATCACCGTTGGACTGTAGAATGCTGCGCCTTTTGGGTGCCTCTCTCCACCAATTAAAACTTTTCCACCTTTAGCTATTGCATCCTTAACATGGCTTTCAACCTAACATAGATGAGAGTAGTATTAATCAGTTTGTACAATTGCCATTGATTACAAAATTTAGCAAGGTTAATGGTGAATCTAGCAGTTAGGAAGGTTTTCAGGTGTGTCCAAGCATCTCTATACTTCATTCAGTCAAATAAGAAAGTATAATACATACTCCAAGCAATGAGATACATGCCATCTTGACAGGATTCAATATTTCGACATAAATAATGTCATCATCAGGAATCAAATTCAAATACTTGTGCTTGTGAGCCCCTATGTCATCTCTTGACCAATGCAAAATAGTTACTTTTTTTAATTATCTTGGTGTTCATTATTAATGTATTTATATTTGTATTTTTATGCATCTTAAATGTCTGGATGAATATTTTAATATAACTATATTTTCTAAAACATATATACATTTTTGTAAAATGGAAGCAAGCGGATACTGTCAAGTCTTAAGAAAAAAATGCTGCACACAAGGTTTAAAACAGTTGAACCTCCCTGTGCGGACACATCCCGTAAGCGGACACCTCCCATAACGGATACTAATTCAAAGATCCGTTTGCTCTTCCTATCTAATCAGTGCATTTGACACCTCCCGTAAGCGGACGCGGGCACTTTTTGTATTAAAATTTAGATTTTTTGTATTTTAATTTAACTCCCATAAGCGGACATCCTGGAAAATTGAGTAATTTTTTTTGTACAACGAATAAAAACTTCTGTAAAAAAATCGTCATTATACTCTATTGGCTAAAAATCATATTACTGAACCAAGCTTAAAAATGAAAAACCATAAGTATAGAATGCGGTGTCTAGAGATGAGAGGCAATTTCTGTTGAAAATGTCGTAAAATATGAGACATAAGGACGTATAATTTTACAACTTTGGCTCTATATCGGCCGAAATTCTCACAAGTGGACACCTCCCGTAAGCGGACACTTTTCCCGGACCCGAAGGTGTCCGGTTACGGCAGGTTCAACTGTACTACCTTTAACCAAATAATTATTTACAGTTAAGATTCATGATATAAATCATGACTATTTATGCTAACAAACCTTGTCCACAGCTTTCTCATTAATTAATGGTCCTTGGGTGGTACCATTTTCCACTCCATCTCCTACAACAAACTTATTTACAACATTGGTTAGCTTCTCACAGAATTCATCGTAGATTTGGTCTTGTACTAGCAGTCTGTTTGCACTTATACATGTCTGTGGATTATACATTTTTAGATGACCTTATCAAAGTGTACAAATCAGTAACTATTTGTTTTTTCATTTATTCATCATATCTAAAAATCGCAGTTAGTAGAGAACCTCGATTTTACAGACAGACAGTAAGGGATCAGAAGGATTATGTAAATCCGGGGGTTTGTACAATTGAGTTATTGTCTTTTTATAAGTTTTTCATTACTTATATCCTCATTTATTTACTACTACCCATGTTTTAGGCACAAAGGATTTTAAGTATACAAAAATCTATAAACATTTGTTGATTTTAACACATTTTTAACACCATGCCAAAGCTTAATACTTTACCATTTTTAGTTGAATTTAGGAGTATGTAAAATTGAGAGTTCATAAAATTAAGATATGTAAAATTGAGGTTCCACTGTGCAACTGAATTGCACGAGATTTATAATAAACTCTTGAAGCACACTCTATTACATGAAAATGAATAATATCAAACACAAACGAGATGGGTGGTGGAGAAGACAAACAAAGTAATATTTAGGGCATTTGCACATAGTATTTTGTTAATAATTTTTACTTTAATTCATGAATCTTTAAGTCATGAATCTGCTTACAATATGTAAACTTTCAAAGTTTCCACACTAACTCAAATTTTCTTTTGACCCCATTCAGACTAGCATCGCATTGCAATCGATTGTAGCAATTGCGACAACCAATAGCACCCGATCGCAAAGTAAAACCGTGTATGAATGCTCACCAATAATAATTGACTGTAATCGATATAGCAATTGTGACCGGTTGCAATCAGTTGTTACAATCTTTATTACTCCCGATTACCAAGGAATCCGATCGCAACGGATTCCACAGGCACTGATTGGGTCGATTGGCTATGGTTAGGACACCCACTATAGTTGAATGAACTACGACAAAACATTCTGTGGCATACTGTTACAAAGTAAAGTGTGTATGAATGCATTTTAAAATTGCGATTGGTTTCGATCGAGAATTGGATTGCCACCGATTACATCACAACCGATCACGATGCAATATATGTGATGCTAGTCTAAATAGGGTATATGTGTTACAAATTGAATGTCCATTGTTTTAATGATATAGACACCTACCTGACCTGATCCTCTAAACTTTGAACTGACAGCACCAGCTACGGCAGCATCTACATCTGCTGAATTGAACACGATGAATGCAGCGTTACCCCCTAACTCCATGGAAACACGTTTCATCGTATCAACTGATTGTTTCATTAAAATCTGAATAAAAACATACCAATAAGGATAGACCAGGTAGCATTCAAGGAATGAAAGAAAATTGGTAGGTAGAAAATAATCCCACTGAAGAGTGTATATTGTAGCCTTAAGCCGAGAACATGATGGTCATGCGACTAAACCGTCGCTCTCTGTGTGTATGCTTGATAGACTGGATGACTGTTTAATCACTAAAAAAACTGAATAGATAAGGTACGGTGTATGAAATTACATGTTTGAGTATAAAATTGTCTTCATCATGTAGTGTAATAACAACTGAATAAAATGTTAGTTTACCAGGGGCGGATTGCTATAAAACTGTCTTAACTGACGGTCTTAACTTACAGAATAAAGCCAGCTTTAACACATAGACGGTCTTAGCAAAGTCACTCAAGTTAGACCATTGCTATAAAACAGTCTTTCCTAAGACTGTGTTGAGTATTGAATCTCGAACAAACACTCCATAGTAACAGTAGTTGAGGGCGCTAATTTAGGTAACTTTTGTGCTACATCACGTTTGAATTTTTTACGAAAATGTTATACGAGTTTTAATTTTATAATATAGTGTATGTTTAAACAGTTATAGTTATAACAATTTATTAAAACAGGCAATTCAAGGTAAAATAATGCTGACGCCACATTGTAAGTGATTTAAGACCATTCATAGCCTCCTCCAAGCAGGCTTTAATATTTAAGACCGCTAACTCCTAAGACCGCGGTATAGCAATGGTCTATAATTAAAGACCGTGCGTGATGTCATGATTATAGACAGTCTTAAGCTTAAGACAGTCTAAAGACCGCTTATAGCAATCCGCTCCATGTGTTTCTCACATTTTCGTGGTCTGTACTGGTGTAATTAGCAAAATGATTACAGAATTGTTGGAACTTTATAAAAGGCACTTGGCATGGCATTTCAATGGGTAATTAGAGACTTAATCCAAGTTTTACAATTAATTCTAAACTATTCCCACTGAAGTGTCTTACAGTAAAATCCCTTCAAAATATAAATTGTGAATATTACTCTGGTAAAAGCAATCTGGTTAAAATAGCTTATAAAGTTAGTCTTGGATAGATTAAATATTTCAGCAAGATACACCAATGATAACCCATTAGGTCGAAGAATTGTTTCCAAATGGAGGATCCTTCTGGTGGTGATTGAGTAGTACTCTGGGAGATGTGATCTAAATATATGTTGCCCAAAATAAATTCCACCTACCTACATATGACATTCAATCTTACTAAAAGTGACAGGTCAATTATTGTACTAATTGCTGGGCAGCACATTTCAAAATTACAGTTGCCCAGTGGAAATTGTTGGTTGCCCTAGCTTCAAGTCTCAACCAATAGACAATGGCATTAAGTTGTTTATTTAACTTACCTTACCTGTGGCTGTTGAACCAGTGAATGATATCTTTGCAACCTTTGGGTTCTCACATAGAACTTTGCCAACATCTGATGCATGCTTGTGAGAACATGTGACAACGTTTATCACGCCAGCAGGAATGCCTGCTTCCTCTGCAAACTGCATTACAAAAATAAAGAGGTTAGTGTAAATCAAGTTGTGTTCACACCATCAATGTTAAGCCTGCATAGAAGGGAGATAAATTCAACTGGTTTTTAAAGGATATACAAGGGACATAAGTGAATGTGAGCAGTTAACAATGACACACATCCTTTGTAATGTCCCTTATATCAACAACCAGTTAACAAGGACACACATCCCTTGTAATGTCCCTTATATCAACAACCAGTTAACAATGACACACATCCCTTGTAATGTCCCTTATATCAACAACCAGTTAACAATGACACACATCCCTTGTATGTCCCTTATATCAACAACCAGTTAACAATGA
>JAOTQE010078305.1:0-15994 GCA_025631205.1 Nesometra sesokonis
GGTGTGAATTTTGTACGAATGAATTATTGGTGGATGGAATGTATTATGTATTTTTGGCGGATTTGGCTTTCCATACCGTCGACTCAAAACTAGGCAAGCATCATGGAAGTCAATTAAAGTTGGGGCTGACGCGGGATACTTAACTTGATTTAAATTCCCAAATAGAATTCTGGGACTATTAAATATCCCTTTAAGCATCATGGAGTTATAAGCATCATGACATAAAGCAACAACAGGAAGTACCAAGCTTCATGGTCAACTGCCAGGCGCCGATCCAAGTGGGGGGGGGGGGCAACGGACCCGTCCCCCCACTTTTGAAACCAAAACAAATTATTTTTTTGCACAATTTTGAATAAAACGGGCAATCACGCCCAACCGGATCTGGAAGTGAGCCCCCCCCCCCCGTTTCTGTGGATCCTGGATCCGCCCCTGACTGTCAAGCATCATAAAACCCCAAGCATCATGGTACCATGATACTTGAGATACCTGAGGAGAACACTGAAGGTTCCTGTATTAAACACACCCATTTCAAGTTTATTATTCTTTAATTGTTTCCCTTATTTATTAGGCTATTTCATGCCTATTATTAGGCCTAATTATAATGTCTTAATCTAAATTTAACTTTCACAAAGTTATTAATAGGCCTAGTATTACGAAAATATACCATTGTTATAATATTAACTACACGCTTTCCCCAAATAGAACATAATTTCATGACGTTTAAAGGATTAAAAAAAACCAGAAAAAACCAAGCGACAGAAAGATATGAGCATTGTTTGACAGTCGTTCTCTTGAATGAGGTGTTTCATTTATCAAGCAATTGTTAACTATCGTACCGGTACTAGCTCTATCGAAGCTTGATTAGGGGCATTGACTTGATGAGCCAAGTCGCTCGAAAATGATTTGCAAGAGATAATCGGCTCATTTACCGCAATGGATAGATCATTACAGTCAGTTAATGAACGGATGATTATTAAATTCATTAAATTGATGATCAATGAATTCAATTCGCCCGTAATGATATCAACGCTCGCCTATGGTTACATCCAGGCACGCCGATCGCGTCGTAATATTCCGCTGATTGGTTAAACGAGAATCACGTGACGAACCCAGGATTCAACTTAGCGACTTGCTTCATCGAATCTTCGTCTTCGGATCATCAAAACGTTTCCATGACAACGATTAAGAATCTTAAGTTGGTTCGATTGCCTCTTAAATAATATTGATATCAGTAATACTAATATCCGATCATGATATTACATTATAAATTCCAGCTCACACTTCAATACTAAAATACATTTTAACGTTTCGTTCTTAAAGTATTAATTTGTTCTTTTTCATCTTCTCGGCCATCGGAATATCAAACGTATGCAGGTAGTATTACGTTCGACCTCCGCTTGATGGAATAAAGAGTGTGTATTCTGTAACAGTTTTAATGCATCGAATGTATCACCTATTTTACAGATCGTTAACCGTATACTATAAGTAAAGTTGTGAATATTGAATATCCACATAACTATATGCAACGAGCACTGTTACACAACAGTAATTATTCTAATAGGTCCATGCTAGTCGTCCAACAATATAACTATAAATAAATTTAAAGCCATATAATAAAACAACATTACTACATAAAATAGGTCTTTTAAATAGGCCTAAGTACAATATATGGCATTAGGCCTAAATTCTTTTAAAATTCCTCTAATAACGCTACATTTTTAATGATTCAAATGGACGAACGATGGACTCAAAATGTATGAAGGGGGGGGGGAGGGGAGATGGCTGACAAGGATCGAAGAAGACAATAAGTTTGTCCAAGGTGTTTTGTTGGATGTTATTAAAAATATTTCTTGTTCATTTGGTTAAGTTTTTACACCAGTATGACACGCTAATTAAAACGTCGACGTTTTTATAATAAAGAATGAAACATTATAAGGGGTGCGATATTTACTAGTAATGCTTCAGTGTGCCTGGTTTTATTTTCTTAATTACTTTCGAACTTTAAATAACTGTGTAATTATCTGTTGTGAAGTGATCGTTCGGCCTGCAATTAATTATTATATAGAACAAGTAGCATAATATGGAGTCAGGTACGACTTGTCCAATTTACGTAAACTAGTTCCTCTAATTGACAATGGCTGATATTATTAAAGCAGGTAATGTAGAAAGTGCAAAGTAT
This sequence comes from Nesometra sesokonis, assembly GCA_025631205.1. Classification (NCBI taxonomy): domain Eukaryota; kingdom Metazoa; phylum Echinodermata; class Crinoidea; order Comatulida; family Antedonidae; genus Nesometra; species Nesometra sesokonis. Next base: position 2,180 of record JAOTQE010078305.1, read on the forward strand.
GCCTATTAATTCAAAAGCTAGTTTGAATTTCCAATAATAATAAAAGTGTGAAACGATAAGACACTGGTAAGCGATTTGTCCATTTGCGAAATGTCAGGCCATAATGTAGGCCTACGACTTAGGCCGCCAATATATGAAACTACTGCATTGATAGGGCGAAACTTTGGTACGAATTGTCCAGTATAGATAAGGCCGAATAATATTATAGGTACGATTTGTCCAATTTATGAAAAAATAAGCCTCATAAGGTCAAATATAGGTAGGCCTACGATTTGTCTAAGTAGGCCGATGTGCATGTTTTTCTTGGCTAATTCATTTCCTTGAAATTGATGAAATTCCGTGATGCCTCTGAGATGAGTGACGATTCGGATTACCCGATAAATTCGGCGCCAAACAAGCAAGCAGAGCACCTCGGCAAGGTAACGATAAGAAAAAGAACTCTCGGAAAATTACATAAAAATATGAATCACAAACATATCGATAAATGATTTATATAATGATTGATATCAAAGATGCATGCTGTCTGATTAGGAATTAATAAAATAGAATTTAACTGTAGGTCTTATAATAGTTCGTAAAATCATTACAAAATAGATCTTTACATTGCTTTACATGAAAAAAACATACTAGCTGAACACGGTGACGTTGGATTGCATAAAAACTGATTAACGCGATTATACAGTGGATAACATTTGTATAGTGTATTTAACAATTTTGTACTAAGCAACAATAATATTACATGCCTAATATAATAGGTGCACAGTGTAAGTTGAAGATCGGGGTAAATATATTGAATACGAAAACTGAAAGTGGTGGGACAGGTACGACAAACAGATAAAGCAGGAGCGGATCCAGGAATTAGCTGAAGCGTGAAGGGGAGCACACTCTTTACGATCGAGGTGTTCAGGGGCGGATCAAGGATTGTGATTTTTTTTTGGGGGGGGGGCATAATCCCGATTTTTGTTATGACAAGCAACAAGCAAACAAAACCTGCTTGATGCCACAACATGCCTGATTTATGCCTAGCGATCTTTATAGGCCTGTACTGCCGCTGTTAATGTTCTATTTTAAATTGCCCATTGTCATAAACACCAAAATTTGTTTTTTTTTCGGGTCAATTTTTAGGGTGGGGCTTAAGCCTGTTAATCCCCCTTAAATTCGCCACTGGTGTGTTTCCCATTTTCAATTCGAATAGCAAAAAATAGGTTATTTGCCCAATTTTGCGTGTTTTTGGAGGTAAACTTTTGAGGGCGCACGTATTTTAAGGTGGGGGGAGCTAAATCCGCCACTACCAAAAGCCCTCTTGCACGAGGCAAGTATTTCAAAGCTGTTAGAGCATCGTGAGTGGTATGACGAACAGGTATACACTATTATGCGCGCACAGTAAGGCGCGTAAAGAGAAGCGCAAAACGCGTACGCGCGGATTAACCAATAACATCTTTAGTCGTATGTATTTACGCGCGCATTTCTGTACGCGTACATTATAGTTTGTGTCATTTTGTAGTGCGACGAAATCTAAGCCTATTAACCTACTTCAATCACTCTTCGCAGTACCCATCCTTTACACGTTCGGGACCCAACTAACAAATTCAATTTACGTTTCTAAACGGGCGTAACGCTAGGCTGTCATCACCCCAGCATCTATACGACTACTCATACCTACCACTATCGGAAGAATTCCCATCTGAAGATTGAAGTACATGCAACTATGTCAAAACAACCCCGGCTAAGGCATAATATCGTCATAAACATCAAGGCTCCCTAATCTGTCCACACGGCTCTAATCTGTTGAGGAGAACTACCAGTGTAAAGTGTTTTATGTAAACATGTAGGACCTGTGTTAACGTCTTAGAATATGAAAACACACTATTCAACACCATCACAAAACATTTTGCTCTCTAATCTGTCAACACGGATATTAATCCAAAGAAATACAGAGTAAACGCGTAGAAACATGGTTTCTCGGCCTTGCTATTTCAAAAGTTGCTGTTTAGAGTATCAAGGGCCCCAACTGTTCACAAAGACCTAGTAGGCCTATGTTTTAACGCATGTTTGTTGTGCCTAGTGCAGGTAGAAACTATAACGAATGTAGGCAGAAAAAAAAACAATTAAGAGGTTGGACGGTTTTTGATAGTTTTAAGTTGAATATCATAGGAATCAAGAAAGGCATTGAGTGTGAGTTAGTTCAACCGTGGAGGTTTTACCTTCGTGTTTCTACAAAGTATTTATCGTGGAAATAAACGGTTTGAAAGATGAGCGTAATAAAATTTCAAAAAGTCAGTTAGCTCTACTAATTTACAAAATGCATCAAAGGCAGAGAACCAATTTTAAGTAAATAATAAATAACACCTTGTTTAAGAAATCCCAATATGCAAATAGACAGGACACATCAATTACGATGGTGCACACCTGGTCCAGGGAGGAATCTACCAAATTACCATGTAGGGTGTCCACCCTTCATATTTCGCCGTAATTGTAAATTTAAATTGTTATTTTAACAACTGTGATCACCTCGTTTTTATGAGATAGATACGGGTCAGGTAACCCCCAAGAATGATTTCATATAGAGCTTGAATTCAAATGGACGTCTCAAAGCAACTGTGTTTCTTCACGTAGACAACAGCCCCGTAGGATGTAATTAGTCTCTTCAATATTGTAATTCGATAAAATCTAAATTCCTTTATGGAAAACGCAATTAGTGGTATTAGCTTTCGGAGTCTAAAAAGAAAGTAAATACGATTAAGCGTTTATAGACGCGGTGCACTTCGCTTAAGTCTTTATGAAGAGGTACGAGTTGTCCAACTTTAATGATGATCAGGGAAAAAGTCTTGTGTGAATGGTTATGGTATTAATTTGCCGTAGGGTACATTAGCCTGTCAATCAATGCGATCTCAGGTTTATGTCCTTAAATCGAGTGTGGAGTGCGTCGATATAAAAGGCTTTAATGGATCCTACTGAGTCGTCTAACTACAATTTAATTCAAGTACTATCTCGACTTCATTTTCAAACCATTAGCATCAACCAGTAAATCGATACGATACTGATATTGTAAATATAACAATACATAATACATAATAAGAAAGGCTTACCCCACTTATAAATGGTCAATCTGAGATGTTAACTCCAATGCATCCATGCTGCAAGGGGATAAGCCGAGCTGAAGTAGGCTTAAGTCCACCCCACCCCCCCCCCCCGCAAAAAAAAAACTGAAAGGCCTTCAGTAATTATTGAAACTCATCGGCAGGGGCGTTGTATGATGGATAAATGGACTTTTAGTACGTATTCTCGGACATTAGACCTATTCCTCTGAAAGGAGAGGGACGGAGGCGGGGCTGAGGTTCTCGATTTCCCCAAGTTTTTATATTTAGGCTTATATAGGCCTAGTTCGATTTGAACACAGGCACCACGCTCTCTCGGATACAGTGGCATGAGGGGTGCTCAGTTCGAGCACCTCGTTGTGAGGTAGAAACAAAATTAGCATAGAAATACTTAGATTGGGGCCTCGAGCATCCCTCTTCAAGGAAACTGAGCGCCACTTCAGAAGAAAAGAAGTACAGTGCAAGTACACCTCAATGCCAAGAAATCCATAAGGGTTTTTAAAATGCTTGTTGGTATCGAATCGTGTCTGAAAACCCCAAATTTCTGAGATACGTCAATGACCAGACACAATATATCACCTGGTTCGCCAACGTGCCCCTAACTTACAATCCCATGTCCGTCCATCCTTTCTTTTTTCTTAGACATGAAACTACATTCACATATCTAAACCCATGCTAATCACCGGTGTTAACATGTGTGCAGCGCGGTCCTTCTTTTACGTCGAATCGACAGGGTTATCGCAATGTGAACCGCTTCCTGATTAAGAATTAGCGCGATTTCCTCTAACTGCGTAATATCCAATATTTTAATTAAAATCTAAATTGCATTAATGAGCAATCTATTAACACACGTATCTCAGCTTTACACTTTTTCCCATTAACACTCGCTTACGGAACTAAGAATATCGAAGTTAATAATAAGATGGGGAAAGTAACTTCTAATACTAAATACATCCAAAGTCTATCATTTACGTTTGATTAAAATTAATTTCCGTCTGCGGGAAAACAGTGTGTGTTAACGTACTGTAATTAGAGCGAATCTATTAATGAAAGGACCAAGCCCCTACAGCATCCACTTATAATGCTGTATTGACGAAACTCCACGCTGATGGCAAGAAATCGTTAACACATCCTGCAAACATTATATTAATTAGAAATAGTTGTTGCGAGAGAATTCGTTAATGTTGTCGATGATAAACAATGCATGTCATAGATTCTGTCGTTGAATTTGTGCAAATAAGTAATTATCAATCGAATAGCTTAGCACGTCAAGGAATTAATTTTGATACGTTACGATGAAGGAGTTTCGACTTTCTATTTGTGATACTTTTACCGTTATAAAATTAATTTGCGCCGTTATCCCATTTTAGATTGATGCGCAAATTAGACCTGACATCCAGATCCTCGCGTTTAAATCACTCAATGAAACCTCCCTTGGCGGACACCTCTCGTAAGCGGACACCGCCCATAACGGACACTAATTTAAAGACCCCGTTTGTTCTTCCTATCTAATCAGTGCATTTGGTACCTCTCATAAGCGGACACCTCCCATAACAGGCCCTAATTCAAAGATCCGTTTGTTTTTTTCTATCTAATCAGTGCATTTGGTACCTCTTGTAAGCAGACACCTCCCGTAAGCGGACGCGGACACTTTTTGTCTTAAAATTTTGAGTTTTTGTGTGTTAATTTACCTCCCATAAGCGGACATCCCAGAAAATTTAGTGATTATTCTGTACTACGAGTACAAATTTCTGTACAAACTCGTCCTCACACTGTAATGGCTGAGAATCTTATTATTAAACCAATCTTAAAATGATAACAATGTTTTAAGAATATAAAATGCTGTGTCTACACATTTGAGAGGCCATTTGTGTTGAGAAGGCCGTGAAATGTGAGACCAGGCCCGTAGCCAGGGGGGGGGGGGTTCCTGCGAACCCCCTTTTTCAGCGAACCCCCACCCTACCAATATCGAAATATTGAACCATATATCTTGTTTCCGCATAGTATTACTGCACTCAAACTATTCTAATATTATCATCCATATCAGTTACTGTATATTATAACTAATGCCAAATACACACTATTAGAGTATAGATCGGCTCCGTCCCCTGGCCCCCACAGGGGCATTTCCCCTTGACCACACCGGGGGCCCTTTTAGGCGAACCCCCCTTTAGGGACACCTGGTTACGGGCCTGGAGACGTAAAGGCGTATAAATAATTTTAAAACTTAAAGGCGGCCCTCTATCAGGAGAAATTCTCGTAAGCGGACACTTTTCCCGGACCCAATGGTGTCCGCTTACGGGAGGTTGAACTGTACCGTATCCATTTTTAAAATGAGGAGGGGGCGCAGAACGACTGAGCGTACAAGAGGTGTGTTTGGGAGGTCCCCTCTCACAGATTTTGTTTAAATAAGCTCTAGACGTCCATACAAAACAGTCATTACTTTTTAGTTTATTAAAAATTGTCCTGTCAAAAGTGGAGGGAGGGGGAGGGGAACCATCTCCACTTACCTGGGTCATTTTTAAGGTATGCCTACGCTGCTTTTCCTAAATCATTCTGATAACTTTCCAAAAAGTTTGGTTACTTTTCTTTTCCGTGCAAAAGTTGAACCTGATGTGCTGGATTTAACTGCAAAGAATACAATACAGGGCGTAGCCAGAGTTCAAAAACAGACCAGGCGAAGTCTGGAGATCACATAGGATTCCAGAGACTGGCACCTTTGGAGGTCAGAGGGCGAGTCCCCTTCAAAAGCCAAATTTTGAAAATTTCAGACGAGGCGACCGCTTCGCCTGCCTCATGCTGGCTACGGCATTGCAATAGACCGACACACCTAATGGGACCAGGGAACTGGGTTTTAAGCTGTAATTTAACTGTTCCCTGGGTCCCTGATGAGACGCCCATCTAAACATCCGTTGTGATTTTGGGAAATCACTACAACGAAACGAATAAAGTGGTAGCACAACGCAATTTGCCCTAATTGAAATTGACCAAATTTTGAGTAAGCCTAACAGATAGTGTAACAGATAAAGAGAAAGCAAATTACACATTGACAGGACCAAGGGACAAACTGCTGCGCGTGCATTCAGAAAGGTGCGCGCAGAGCCACAACTTTGAACGACCAGTTGATAATCACTGCACGCGCGCGTATCGCATATAAGCCTATCAGTTTGCGGGCCGCTCTTACGAACAAAATTTACTGACTGAACTTAGCCTACAATGAGCGTGCGCCGAGCGTTCTACTCACCTTAAATAGTCCTTTTTACACAAAATCATCCCTCTTTTGGAGAAGCACGATGGCCCAATATCCCCCAGTTGCGCGTCACAACACGCACACTTCAGACACCCTGTATGCCAGTAACTATCAACAGCAAACAGTAAAAACCTGTCCACAATGCTGCTCCCGCATCCCGCGCAAAACCGTGCAGACGACGAATTCATAGTGTTGGCTGTGTTGGCGTTGGGTCGCATATTTTCCTTACTTTCAGATGATGCTGAAAAAAAAAGAAAAAAATGTGTTTGTAACTCAGTCGATAGGCCTATAAATTCGAACACATTCTTTAATACGAGTGTCGGCTGAATATACAAGTGAAATAATTTGATTACAATATTAGTGGAGGTACAGTACCGGTAGTACTACTTGTTTTCTGCATCTTTGATCGAGCTTAAGATGAACTAATCTGGATAGACATCGTCGACTGACCTACATATTGGCTTAGTTTGGAACTACGGTTTTCGCACACTGCATCTACACGCGTATACAATTAACGGAATCTTTAACAGCTCCTCGTACAACTAAACGGCTTAAATTATTTTATTAAGACGCAATAAATGCCATGGTGACAAATCCATTACACGATGAAACTAGACTATATCATGTCAAATATTCTAGGCAGTTTGTGTTGCATTTGGCCTAATCCAATTTTGCATTCTTATCGAACGACGAATTGGACCCCACTTATCTGGTCAGAGGTAAGCTCTGGACATCTGGCCTGGCTGATTAACTCCGAGGTATAGAGTAATGGTAAAAAAACATCGTTAATTTTGATTCCACTATAGAAGCTCCACTCAATACCGTCAGCTGCGGGTCTAATTGGAGCAATTAGGGTAAAAATTGCTCTTCAGACCGCCCACAGAGATAGATGATTCCACAACACTGTATATATTGCGAGGCGAGGGGTAAGTGGCGGATCGTAGGACATCGTTACAATTATCGTCGCACTGTGCATCCTCTTATCATGAAGAATATTAGACTCGGTTAATGTTAGGGTCATCCATTAACAGAAATAACACCTTGCGAATTCAATAAAGTCTGAATAGTGCTTATCGAGAAATCAGAGGCCTCTCGAATTCAACTTTTATTCGCGCAGTTCAGGGGGAAGCTCTCAAGCGGCTCTGACCCTGATAGAATTGATTGTATTCGGCAGCGCGCCATTCGTTTATCTAGTCTTGGTTGAACACGGCGATTTGGCTTAATATAATTGTGAAAACAAAATCCAGTGGCGGATTTAACGGGGTGGGGGCGTAACAGGCTTAAAATTGACCCGATTTTTTTTTTTTTTTTTGGTGTAAATGACAAAATGGACTAATAATAATAGATGCACAGACGCACATCTGATAAAAATTCAACATTATCGTTTGTCCACACTTCATGTTGCTGTACGCTAATAGTAATACCTTGGTTGTTGCAAAAACTATCGTAAAAATAGCCCGGGTGGGGAGGGAGAGGCCTATTTCAGAGACAGACGTTCTGATTCTGGTTGGATCAAGCACATCGCAAACGTGGTTTCATTAATTTGGTGTATTATCAATCAAACAAAAATACGAACAAAATCAAGAATCTTCGCCGCCAATACATCCTCCTTGTGCGGACACCTCCCATAACGGACACTAATTCAAAGACCCGTTTGTTCTTCCTATTTAATCCGTGCATTTGGTACCTCTCCTTATCGGACGCGGATATCTTTTTGTCTTAAAATTAGATTGTATATTAATTTACCTCTCATTAGCGGACATCCCGGAATGATTTTTCTGTACAACGAATACAATCGTTTGTATGAAAGCATCAATAATGGCTGAGAATCACGTTACTGAACCAATCTTTAAAATGATAAACAATATTTAACAAGAATAGAATACGGTGTCTAAACATTTGAGAGACCATTAATTGTGCTGAGAAGTGTGCGGAAATGTGAGATATACGGACGTAGGCCTGCACTTAATTTTACAACTTTGTCCATTCATCGGCCGAAATTCTAAGCGGACAAATCCCGTAAGAGGACACTTTTCCCAGACCCGAAAATGTCCGCTTACGGGAGGTTCAACTGTATACGATGGCGAAGGACAACAGTCGGTCGAATGGGGAGAGAACCTGTCCCCAATCTAATGATCTGGATGATAATTCGGGGATCGTGCTTATACGATTGCCAGTGCGGGAGACAAATTGTGAAAGACTGGGGGAACGTAGGACAAGTTAAGTTCAACCTCAGCTTCCATCGGTGATTGTAAAATACCCTTCGTTCACCTACACTACTCGCGTTACCGTGTTCGAATCGTGACATATTTTCACTAAAACGCATTTCGAAAGAATTTAACAGGTTTTTTTTTAAGCACGTGGTTTTTTGCGTTATTCATTAAAAACTAGAATTTAAGAGACTTCTGGTTGACTGCCACGCTACTCCTCAATGCTTATAAAAGGAGCAGAGCTAGGAAGTGGTGTGTTTTCTTGGTTGTTGTTGACTTCTGGGATGGCTTACCATTGTGCCCCAAAATAGGCCTACCAGGTATCAGGCCTATCTTATCCTCTAAATCATCAATGGCATTCTATAATTGCTAAATAGATTGAAAATACCATGGTTACGGATTACAAATCCATTTCAACATAGCATCAATAGCGTACTGATTGCCAACGATACACTTATCTTATATCATGTCAACGGTTAGGGACGTAATTATTAGTTGACGTTTATTCTTTATACATTGTTTCATCAGTCCCTTGGTATAATCCCGGACGAGAACACGTTTTTAATTTCTCGGGATTCCATGATTAATATAGCTTTTAGGATGACAGCGTGATAAATGACTGAAGTATTTTATTGCAATTGTTCAAGTCTTACTGTACGCGAGTACCGTACAGAAACGTGTATTGCGCCACCAATCGGCGTGAACAAATCAAGGTTACACACTCCCCTCGATCCAAAAGTTCCTGTCATAAAAAATGTAGGCGCAGTTTCTAACCAGTTCCGCGTGATATAGTTACGTTGAGCATCGTAGAGTGAACTTTTAACCCTCAAACTCCAATATCTCCACTGTCGACACATTTTAGTAGTATTCAAACCAGTGTCACTGTAATGCCTAAGACTACAGTAGTCTCATGTAATATACAGAATCACACTGTAATGTACCCTACTAAAACAAGCATACTTTAGGATACAAACACGAATTAAGAATCGTTATTATACTCCCAAAATTAGACGACAAGGAGCGCACAAAAGAAGGGGATCAAATCATAAGCCTGTGGCTAGGCCCGAACAATACCAAGTATAATGTTACATTTTAAACTGTATATTTATGATGAAGTATCAGGTAATTAGTACCGCTATCCAGGCTGTCGGGTAGCATTGAGGCTGCGTCGAATGCATAGGCCTACGGAAAATTACATCAGTCCAGCCTCGACTCAATCTAGTTAGGCCTAATACCGGCACTGGCGGCGCTACGCGGGGGGGGGGGGGGGCCAGTGGGACTTTTGCCCCTCCCCCGTCGAAGAGGAATTTAAATTTCCGTCGGGAGCTTTGTAGGGTAATGGCAAGGGGCAGACGAAACCCAAAAGGAAAACGGGCTCAAAAAGCACGCAAAACACTGCAAATAACTTTTTTTTTTGCTCGTCAGACATGAAAACCATGGACACGCCCACTCAAACATAATCTTGACCAACCCTTGGGGCGTATACCCTGTCGGGGGCATTGTCATAATGTCGAGGAATTTCTGGCGCCGCCCCTGACTACCGGTAACATTCACTAGCCTATAATAAAAGGTAAAGCAGTGCACTACCCAATATACTAAACGTAGCGGAATGAGCTATTAGAGTTCATTTTGTGTTGTAGGGTTGCCAGTAACTTTCCACGCCACCTTACCAACGTCCCCTGAAACGATATTTTAACCAGGTACTGTACTCACTCACATTTGAGTGAACTGAGAACCGCCCTCATCGGCATGGCAGGAGAGTGTTCTATCCATTCGAACTAGTAGACGCAGGCCTAATTAAATTTTCATACCAAATTTGTAATTAGCCGATTTGTTGAAAGGGACACACGCGTTATACCAGGGAAGAATCCAGGATCGGGAAGGGAGGGCTCAAACCCGATTTCCTATTGTAAGGCTTTTTGAGTGGTAGTGTTAAATTCATACTTCTTTTCTTCAAGTTATCTTGGTGGAAGCTCTACCAAAATCAAATGGTAAATTAAATTTTGATTCAGTCAACAATGATGTTGTGCTATTTTGTATTTAAACATCAGACCTACTGGCCTGGCCACCCATGGGCTGGCCGTGTTGCAAGTTTAGGTGCGGCGTGTCAAGCATTTACCAGAAAAACCCAAAATACGGTGAAAATAAGGTACTAGAGCACCAAAATGGAAAAAGGATCTTCTTTTTTTTTGCTCGTCAGGAAAAAAAATGGCCACCACACCCAGGCGGACTGGAAAATTGCGCCCGCGCCCTCTCCCCCCCCCCTTTTCGTTGGATCCTGGATTCGCCCCTCATGAAAGTAATGCGTAAAGTGCAAATATTAGGCTAATTGATCGAAATTCCACAGTTTTGTAACATATTTATAGCACTATGCCTACAAGTGTTTGATTTTAGGTTTTCAATACTGTACATTCTCTTATCAAAAATATGATATAAACATAGGCAGCCATATTTCAATCATAACCACATGGCCCGCACAGAACGAATTAGGCAAATGCGTTATTATCAACATGGAGAGACTTGTTTTCACATGGGTTTTATTCCGATAAATGGACATTTACTTTTTGATAGGAACCTATTTTGTATGAAAGGAGAATGAGAACAAATTAATTTTCCAATGAATTGAATTTTGATGTTAAAATATGTTCAAACCGACTGGTAGTGTAGCACCGTCACCCGTTTTGTACCGTAATTAGGCTTATGTCAAATTTGACGAAATTTATTAATCAAATCCAATTATTCCAAACAATATTCATTAGACATAAAAGACTTGATAGTTAAGATAATAAAATATTAAAAGATGAACGAGTTGAGCCTTTCCATTGTTCATCGCCTTATCTATAAGAAACGGAACGAACAAGATGAGTTTGGATTAATCTTTTGAAACAGGTAGTTGTCTGTTATATGAAGATTACACAGACTGCCCTTGGACTTACCCAATTATCTATTTATCCCGACCAAAACAAGCCACAGGAACGGGAAAATCATGGAAGGAGGAAACAGACCGGGAAGCAACATCCAGGGCTTCCTCCCACGATTAGGAAACACTCAACAACCGTTACCAGGTCTAGCGTTCCGCTAAACCACTCCATCTCGCGCACAAAATTACGTGAACAAAGCTGCCTTTACGCCGAATCAAACGAACGGAAACGCTCGCGGGCCCGCCAATAATCTCATATTCTTTTATTAAGACGATTAAATAACAACAACAGATAACGGAAGCAATTCACAACAATGTACAACATAGGAAATAGTGATAAGAAAAATTGAGCAGGAATGACGTCTTATGTTTCCTTTTGTTGATGGTGAATATTATAGATATCATTGTGGTTGCAGTGGGGAGGTTGTAACAATCAAACGACTGACTCTCCTAAAGAAATGAGATAAAAATAGGTACACAACGTTTGCATACAGTTATCAATTAGGCATATTACGGTTATCTAACATGAAGGTATATTTTAATAATTCCATGGTTGTACCACAGTATAAAAGGTAGGCCTATGTTATAAGCTATAGGCTATTTTTAGACCTGTTGTAAAACAAGGCCTATAGCGGGATCGTCGACGCGGATTTTGATAGTGCTCAATCCCCACTAAATTGATACCAAATATTTACTTTTGTCAAAAAAAAACATCTTTCAAACAAAACATTAGGGCTCAGGGCTACTAACAAACTCGAGACACAATTATCACCGTAGTTTACTACATAAACCTTTCATTTTTCGCTTGTACCATAACGGGTACGACATCACCGTGCCTCAGTCATAACGCCCCTCCCAACTATGAATCTAAAGATCAGCCTGAATCTAGGCGTCAGATAAATTACGGTATCAGGTGCGGATCCAAGGGGGGGGGGGGGGCACCGAACCCGACACCACCTCCTTTTGACTCTGCAAAATAATATTTTTTGCACACGTTTGGACCTCTAAATGTAAGCCAGAGAGCATCTGTAGAGAACAAAATTCCCAAATCTTAGGTCCACGTCTATGCCATCAGTTTACTGTTAAAAACTCACACTTGTGTTTGTCCAAATGGGCATCGGGCCCCCTCTTTTGAGCTCCTCTGGATACACCCCTTGGTATTCTTAGGCTTGTTAAGGACTTGCTAGGGACCACACAATTTTGATGCAAACTGTGCGGTAGGCCTACGGTCCATTACATTAGGTTATGTTTTTTTTTTATGAATTTAGTATCACAGCTTTCAAGACAATTGACAATAGGCCTATTGCATGCATTTGACAATGTACCTAGCAACTCGGTATGGCTACGGGGAGCCAATTGGTACAAAAAATGTCTGTGCAGGGTAGTCAATACGCATACGAAATGCAAAAGAGTACTGGTATGCTATAATTATTTCCGTAAATTTAAAGGTAATACTATAGGCGTAACTTTACTTACTCCAAACCCAACCCATGTAAAACTAGTACGTGTGAAAACACGCGTTCGCGTGGTGACATTCATGTCCACACGTGGAGAAAGGTCGTGTTCGCACGTGGAGAGAGGTCATGTCATTCATCAAGTCTAGTGATTGACGTGTGAAAAACATGGTATCGATTCGTGTAATGGCCCACGATTGGCTCTCGAGCTGAACACCATTTCCGTATATCCCTGGCTATATATGATTCATGAATTTTAAAGTTATGTTTCTTATTATGTGGAAATCGCTTAGCCATAGGCTATATAACCGGACTGAATAAGAGTTTCATAAATTGTGTGTAATGTTTAAGCTTTTGAGTGGTGCGTGTATTGGTGCGTGTTTTTTAATTTACATTCCACTTCAAAAGCTTTGTCAATTGTACACATCTGGCAAACCGTTACTACCTGATATATGCATTGCTGAGCTACAGTATATTAATTCCATTGTTTAATTTCATGGACCAGTGAAATTAATTAGTAAATTAAATTGAATATATTATTAAATATCTTTAATAACACCAACAACGGCGCATCATTACAATCAGACTTGAAATTGATAATTATGAAATTGACGTCCCAATTACAGTTCTTTAATTATTTCGTAATGCGCATGACAGTGCACAAGGTCAAGTCCACAATCACCAATCACAAGACGTGCTAGAATACGCAAATAATACGTGCGTATCACGTGCTCTCTCGAACAGACGCGGATAATGCGTTGTGTATATACCGGTTCAAATTAAGTTCACGGACCACTCATTCGTTCGTTCATTCATTCATTTATGCACTATGTGTATTCAGTCGTTCCTTCCATCGTTCATTAAGTTATTGATTGATTCATTC
>JAOTQE010078316.1:0-15991 GCA_025631205.1 Nesometra sesokonis
GGAATTGGATTACCACCGATTACATCACAACCGATCGCAATGCGATATTTGCAATGGTAGTCTGAATAGGGTATTACACTGCTAGTGTTACCATGGTCGAATTTCTGCACTTTTTTGCAAGAAACATGTTTGGAAGGAATTTAACTGTTTTAAAAGATAGTGTTTTTGTCCTTATCCACTAGAAACATGCCCTTAATGATTTTAATTACTTTATTTTTTTCTTTATTCTGGATCATTCAATACATTGGTACTGGTCTCCCATGAGGTCCACTACAGTACTTAATTACAATCACAATGAAACAAAAATAAATAAAGTTACATATAGATGTTTCAAATAAACTAACATCATGTTGTAAAATTACACATAAGATAAATAAAGCTCATAACAAATTAAAAATAATATTATAGGTGACTCTTAAATATCTTGGTATTTATTTCTCTAAAGTTCTTTTTTAATATCTATTTAAGACTTTAAAAACATCAACGTTAGTATAAAATTTGATTCTGGGTGGATGGTTTGGTAGATTATTTAATAGTGAGGATTCGCAAATTTATGAAGCACAATAACAAAACTGTATACGCCACACTTCCATTTTTAAAAGTTGCTAAATGTGTTTAAAAATATATCAACATTTCTATGAATTGTTGATGATCGGCGTAAAACACTGACCAACTGTGTCAGATACTCAAGGTGTTCTATTCAAACGTGGCAAGAATTAATGATGTATCCCTTTTCATTTTCGTAAAGTTGCAAAACTCTGTTAAAACTGATAGCAAAACACTAGACACTAGAGTCAACTTTAACCTGCCAACATTCTTTGTAAAAATTCAAGTTAAATTAGTTTTATAAATCGACCAACGATTTAAAAGTATTATAAAGAACAGGAAGAAATGGCTAATAAAAAAACAACTTCTTCCATTCACAAGTAATTCTAGAGTTTAGTCATTTCAAAAGATTCAATTTAAAGAAGAAACCAATTGCATTGACGATCCCACAACAATTCAGTAACTGCTGTCCAGGACAAAAGAAAACCACATGGTACAATTTATATTGAGAAATTATAACAAGATAGGATATAAATAAACATGTTTTTAATAAAAATACAATAATCTGAACAAAGAAGACATCATAATGCAACCTTAAGAGAGAACAGTACTCTAAAATTATTACTGCGTCAAAGTTTTATTTAACATTTAACGTATTAAAGGCCTACTGCCGTAAAAAGTCGTTGGTCATTGACGTATTGTAAGGTTAGTTTTTTAATGGCCTGGACTAGGAAAAATAGAGGAAATTTTATAGAAATTATTATTGAACTTGAAATGTTCACTAATCAACTTTAAGTAATACACACCATCGTGACAGGATTCAATATTTCGACATAAATTATGTCATCATCAGGAATCATGATGACATATATCGACATATGTCGAAATATTAAATTCTGTCATGATGGCGTGTATCTCATTGCTTGGAGTATGCATTATACTCTCTTATATTGAACTATCCATTATTTTACCGAAACTTGACCTCAGCCTAGCCTGGCATTTCAACTTTTCAC
Source organism: Nesometra sesokonis (assembly GCA_025631205.1). Classification (NCBI taxonomy): domain Eukaryota; kingdom Metazoa; phylum Echinodermata; class Crinoidea; order Comatulida; family Antedonidae; genus Nesometra; species Nesometra sesokonis. The sequence continues at coordinate 1,560 of JAOTQE010078316.1, forward strand.
CATCCTAAAAGGTAGGGTTACTAAGAAAATGAGACTGCGTCCTATTGTAACATTAGTAGCATCATGTAGGAACTAGTGGTAACTTTAAGACAAACAAAATTAATAAATCCTCTCCAGCTCAAAAATGTAAGGTAGGGATGGGTAAAATAATATTTTTTTTTTAATTATTTAAAAAAACAAAGCTAAACATGATCTTGCATAACCGTTACTTGAGCTATGTGTTTTAGTATTACACCGTACTGTACTAAACTAGACTAAGTCTGTATGTTTAATGAAGTACGCCTCCAGTAGTCAAGTTTTGGCAATGTTTTGATGTGAAAATTCAAATATCGTAAATGTGTGACAATCTGCCTGCTAAAGATTCATTTGGTGCCCAATGATTGTACAGAATTTTCATGAATTAAACCGAATAACCATCTTCAAACAAGACTAGTAGTACTAAAGTTAAAACATTTTGTGATGTGTATGTCAACCAAATTTTTTAGAGTTTGAGATACTAATTATAAATTTATTTTTTTTAATTATTTTTTTAACAAAAGGAAAACTTTTGAAACAGGACCTTTTCCATTGCGAAAAACAATAAGAAATAACATGGGGATTTTATAGATCGCTAACTACTATAGATTTTGTTAAAATCTGATCCACCATTCATCTAAAGCAATTCCTTCCATTTCTGTAAGTGAGAACCTAACCAGTATTTTTAAAGTAGTAATTTTCGCTCATGTAAATTTTTGCATGTTTTAACCAATCACAATATATTAGCATGTTTTTTTTTTCGCAATTATAAATTTTTGCTACTTAGACCTTCACTGAAATTAATTTTTTCGCAATGTTTTATTTCTTATTGCAGCTCCTTTGCATGCAAAAAGTGTAAAAATTAATGTTCCTCAAAAATTACCAACCGCTTCTATAATAATATAGTCGCCTAGAATTTTTGCTTTGTATTGGATGTCCCATGAGTGTTGTGAAAGCAAGAATCTCAATTCCATAATCAACATGACATACAGTATTACAAGTTCTACAGCAACCTAGAGGTGACCCGATTCTAATGACAGCATTTATATGATCATTCTGCATACCACCACCACCACACTATCTGATTTACAGACTTATCTTTGCAAATCAGATACAATGTGTATTTGTTACTTTAACAAAACATTTTAATATTTACAATTTGTCTGATTAAAATAACTAGTTATTTATTTTTAAATATACTGGTAGCTTTTGGTCACACATTATTGTCAATGGCCAATTCCTTCCAAGGGAAAAAAATAAAACATTCTAAATTTGACTATTCTATATATTGTATTCAAATCTATAAATATAATATTTTGTATAATTTATTATTTCCACACATTAAAAAGTACAAAATAATAAAAGAATTTATTTTTTTGGTGAATTCTCAAAAATAAAGTGGATGAATCTATATTTGCTTTGCTTTTGTGAACTCGTGAACTAGTAAACATCAGCGAGCTATATGCACTTGTGTCACGCAATAACAGCGCTTACTGTAGAGAAAATACCCTGGGTATCTGCAGGGACCTTTGCTAGTTGGACCTTTGCACTCCCCCCCTCTCATCGGGGAGAAATATTGAAGGTTTTGTCTGGGACGAATGGGCGTTGTAGGGTACTTTCGAGGCCCAGACATTTCCCCAACCGTACATAAAGCTCCTAAAAATCACACGAGATAAGACAAAAACCGCTTTTATTTTTGCTTGTCGAATTTAAAACCGGGGACACGTCCACCCAACCTTAATCAACCTTGCCTGTCAGGGGTTTTGCCCTGCTGTCGTGGGAATCCTGGCGCTGCCACTGGTATGTAAGTAACTAACCATGCTTTTTCTAAAGAAACAAATTTTGGGGGTAGATTTTGGAATAAAAAAACTAGTTATTTTAATCAGACAAATTGTAAATATTAAAATGTTTTGTTCAATAAAATGTTTAGTTTCAATAAAATAAAATTCTATCGCATAACTGTAGTTTTCACACTGTATCAAATTGTGTTTAGTGAGAAACCTACAAAGAATGATATTCACTTTGTGCATACCTCACTCTAATTACTGGACAAATTTAACTACGTTGTTAACCTCCCTTCCCCACCTCAGCATCCATCAGACGATTTGTATATAATTTATAATTTATGTTTTGTGCAGGATCAAATTGGAAATGTTTTGGGGAGATATCCTTTTCTTTGGTGTTTTTTTTTAAATTTTAATCATGACATTGTTGCTGTTTTATTTTGTTGTATAATTTTTCTATTATTACATTTTATAGGTCTACAGCAAGCTAAACGGGAATCAATTCAATGAAGGTTCTCAATGTACATCCTACTAGATTACATGGTCAACAGCCTACAGTATTGTTTATTGAATAACCAAACATCATTATTTATTAATAAAATTAATTTCATGAGATTTAACTTTAATAATCCAAGGGCAGAATAATGATTCTAGTAAATGCCTTGAGCTGAAGGACTCCGTGTATTATAACACAAGGATGTGAATTAATTTCATAGAAATAAAATATTGATTGTTAATCTGGGATAATAATAATCTAAATATAAATAATGATTTAATGGTTGGGTCGGTTCATGTACAGTATATCGTAAATCATATGTTAGATTATTTGATATTAATCCGGTAAAACCACAGTTACAGCTTTCAACATTACCTACTAAGAAATATAAATTATTATTTATGTGATAACATAAAATCATTGGAATTAGTAAGGATAACCTTGGGTGGCCTATCCATGTAAACAGCTGGTAGTAAGCACTCAGCTTTCTTTTAATGGTCTACTTATCGATAAAAGAATAAATATAAAATATACGGCAATGTTATAACTTCAATTTTGACAATTCATATTTGTTTACACCTTTGAATGTTCTTTAATTTTCCCAACTTGCTTGGATTTAAGCAAACTCCTAAAGTTCTTCAAATTTTGAGTTTCCCTTTGAAAAATATAACACCCTCCGACTAGGTTGATCTACCATGTTAAATTACTAGGGAGATCTATCTAGCAACACAGAGAACTACCTAGTAAGGTAGTATATAATTACCCTGCCTGTTGATGTTATTAATTTCTTAAAGTTTATTCTAAATAATGGCTGTATTTTCCTATGTATACTTGTAGAGTATTGCTGACCATCCTTGGTAGTATCCCTTAATATGGTAGCTTTAATAGGGCTAACCCTGTTAACTACCTTTATCTACCTTGTCACTACCATTATCTACCATGTTAACAGGGTTGTTTTCATACTAGCAATAGTACAGGACCACTCCACTGACTACTAATATTGAACTTCTTAGTTTGTATGACCCCACACCGTCATCTTATTGTTACACAATAGGGAGCTTTCGATTTGCAGCAGTGAGAAATGTGGAACGTACTGATATCATGCCAACGCGTTGTCTCCTTGTATCTACAACAGCCATCACAGAGGTCCAAAGGTTGAGAAGTGAAAAATCTGGAGATTTTACGTCGGTTGCTTTGTCGATCAAATTTGCGTAAATTTAAATGTGCGACGTGTCACAATAACAGAATACAGAAAAAGTCCATAGCATTCAATATGTAAAAAATATCAATATTATTGTAAATAAATTGTATCTAACGCTGAGCAGGGCTGTTTTTTTAAAGGGACAACTGATTATGGTCTTAGGCCAGGCCAAGACTCACTCTGAATACTTCTTTTGGTAGACACTTTTTTCAGGAGGGCGAAAGATGATTAAAAAATCCGGAGATTCCTGCCATTTTCAGGAGACTTGGGATCTCTGCCATCAGGTTATTTTGTATCAATGCCACAATGCAGTACCAATAATGATGAAGGTGAAATTTAATACCATTTAACATCATTTACTCCCTGCATTAATTGTAGAAAATAATTTAAAATAGTTTCTCTGAATTTCTTAAGATTTTACATTTGCATGCATTCATTGATCGAGTTCAAAAGTGTGTTAATTCCCGCATTTGCTACATCCTACATGCGCGTCAACAGTATCGGAATGGACTGAACACAGAATGCACACAATGACCATCATGGCTGAGTTCTTTTACTGGCTACGCGCGTTTCACATTCCATGTCGTCACAAGTTGAAAGCTCACTATTATTATACCTGGGTAAGTACATCATTGTTTGGGAAAAAACTCTCTAATTTAAATTAAAATTCACAAACCTGAATTTGGTCTTTGTCTTATCCTATCCAGCTTTTTCTCCAGTTTCAACTCCCGTCTGCGCTTCAAGACGGCCTCTGGGTTTGAGATGCTGCGTGTAAACAGCGAATCTGGCTTTTCCTTATAGTGCTGCTCAGCCGTGCTGAGCCGCATATCATCTATGCTTTGCACTGTAGGAGACTTGCCCTTATCACACGACAAACCAATGATGTAATAAGTTAGAAACAAAGGAAAAACGGCATGCAAAATTAATAAAGATAAGCATGGTAATAAGTAGCTTTTTTATAAAATAAAAATATTAGTAGCCATTAAATTATTAATTTATGTACATGTTTACAATGTTAAACACAAGAGGAAACAAACTTTACAATTTTTTGAGTTTAAAAAAAATTTCCAAAACTACACATTATATGTACAGAATGAGTCTGTATTCTCCACTGTAATAAACAAATTTCAAAACTTAAAATCTTTGATAAAACAAACAAGATTCTATTCACGTAATGACTGAGAATGTAAGTAAAAAAAAAGTACACTCTGTTACTATGTTCAGACAGTAGAAGTAATAAATATAGGATTTTTATAGCGCACGTATACACTACACTAGTATTGCACGTTCAATGGCTTGCTACTCTCTAAGGGTCATGTCCTTTGCAGGCAAAGAATGATCTATATCAGTTTGTATGAACCAGAACTTATTTGTAATATTCATGTAGAATATTTCCAAAACCAAATCATCAATAAATTAACTCTGTGTGCAGTGTTTTCTCTCAATTGAAAAGACAAATTTAACTGGTAAATTGTCCAAAAAACTGATTTGTCAGACATGGCTTTAGTGTTGATTTTGGCCCTACCCCAAACATCTAGATAACCTAGGCCTCTTTTAGCATTCCTGTATTCTCTGTAATACCAAACGAAGGCAAAAAATATATTAGAATCAAAAATATATATAATTATTTTTCAATAAACAAAATTTTTACTGGTGAACTGTAAATGTTTACCAGTAAATTTGATGGCTAAAATCATACTCTGGAGAACACTAGTGTGTACAGTGCAAGGTTTATTCCACCTATGTGGGGTCAGTTCTCTGTAGTGAGCTGGTTCTGATGTTTTCAGAATTCAAACCATTTTGTTATGACAGAAGTTAATTGGAAATGTACGAACTGAGTGGGTTCATTAGCTGAATTTTTGTTTGTATTACTAATAAGGTCGCTAATAATTGGATAATTTGCTGAAAGGAATACCAGAGACCTCGGTGACTAGATTACATGCTTCATTATACAAAGTTCAAGTATTGTACCTTTCTACAAATATGATCGCCTTCAGTAATATACGATGTACAGTATAACCCATAATGTATATTTCCAGAAATGGATACACACTGTCCTGTTTTAATTCAATATTTCAGCGTTGGTTATGTCATCTTCAGAAATAACTTCTGATGAGGACAGTCATCTTTCCTAATAATTTTTTTATTTTTTTATTTATGTTGTTGAAAATAGACTAATGCCAATTCCAGGCCAAACTTTTGAGCTTACATGTAAATAATAAAAAAGGCACAATACACAAACTACATACACATATAGATTAAAAATACATTGCAAACAGAGATGATATAGTATCTAGTTTCTTATCTAAAATTAATGAATGAACCTTTGAGTATTATTTAACTTTTTTCAAGGTTACAGTTGCTAAAACCCGTCCATTATAAAATCATTACAGTTAGTCTAAAAATTTGACAATCTAGGTCCATTGCAAAGCTGACCATAGAACCTTATCCCCTGTCATTGTTGAGAACAGAATTTAAAAGGCTTCCCACATCTCCTATTTGGAATGGATGTGATGTAATTTTGTTCATATCTTAGTTCCAAAAACATTCATGTCTCTTCTTTCAAGTTATACCTTAGGGTGCCCTCTACAACCACAAAACAAATCAAGGGTTTAACCAAGTGCTATGTATTACTGGTATGGATTGCATGGTCTGTTCACTCTTTGTGGCAACAGGACTATCCTAAGGTAGGGTGCACAGGGATGTAATTATGCAGGGCGGAGGTGGGCGGAGCTGCCCACTCTAAAAATGTTCCACCCACCCTAAAGCTTATTTTAAGATTTTTCACCCAGCCTAATTTCAACCTGCCACCCACCCTAAGCCTCTGAAAAAGGTAAAAATACTGTTTTTAGTCATCATGCCACCCACCCATACATTGTTGCTGGCCACCCTTGGATTTTTTAGCTACATCCCTGGTTGAAGTAGGTCTTAATTTCAAATCACACCTTGGTATTCTTTTTTTTTATTCTAAGATTTCAGTTTCATAAACAAACATAAAAAACAAAACTGAATAGACTGGTAACATTAGTATAACGTGCAGACAGACTGTACAAGATTTATTCCATACCAAATCTAAATTTCAATTTAGCATGACTAGTGATGAAAACAACTTTACCTATTACTGATTCCTCTAACATTTCATTATAAAGGAGTGATTTCCATTTTCTGTCAACTATTATTTTAAGTTGAATTTCCTGTTCCAAGAAAATTGTAATTAACTTGCAAAGCAATTTTCTTTTCTTCAATTGAAACATCAAAATTGTTCAGGGATTATCATGTCATACAATGTCATATGCATTTTTATTTTGTATATTAATACTAGTTACTGATCTGTCAATTCTTTATTCCACATGAGCACATTTCATATCAGATATTAATAAAACATAATGTGCCGCAGACACAAACACTTATTTTTGAATATGAAAATATCAATTTTATACTATAGTCTTTAAAATTTGCAACATTTAAAAATATCGTTAAACATTATTAATGAATTTTTATTGCATAGTTAAAGAAAGAGCCTGAAGTGTTGTTAAGTTGAATATAACATTACGGCTTTTACATAACTGAAATTGTGCTATATCAGGAAGAATTCAGGGTGTAAATAGTTTTAAGTCCTGCTTACAACTGCTAAATCTTGAAACTGCATCAGATTTTAAAATGTGCAAGATAGAGGCATGGTGTAGTTTTAAATTTGTGCAAATTAACAGAAGTATTATAGCATGCATTAAAGATGTATTGTCACTTGAAAATGACCAAAAAATTAGTGACATTAATTTTGAAATTAACTTGCTCATAATATAGTACCATCAAATTTATGAACTTGAGAATAGATATTAGTGTATTTAAAAATTGTTTAATAACATTTTTTACACTGAAAAAGTATAAAAATGTAAGAGGCTTCCAGCCTTTTTGTGGATTTTGGCAGGATTTTAGCATATAACATTCCAATATTGGGGGTAAATAATTTTAAAATACCCTAATTTCTAGTTTCATGGTTATAACTTATATATTTCTTCGAAACTAGCAAGTTACTTCCAAAATCTATTTTTTGTCATTTTTCAAGTGACAATACATCTTTAAATTAAAAAAAAAATAATTACAATGTGATGTACTGTACATATTCTTGGACTTATAAACAGAGTATTATTTTGGATTTTTTAGGAAAAAATCTGCAGTAATAGTTTATAGCTCAATATTGTAGCAATATGATTAATGAATACAATAAATGAATTGAAATTAATATATTTTTTACAATATGTTTGTGAATCACTATGCCCTCACTATGGCGAAGGTTAAAGTTGACAAGAAAAAACAGACAGACTGACAGTATTAAAATAATATGCCCCATGGAGGCATAAAAAATACTAGAAAATTACAGCATTATTGAAATTATTGAATGTATTATTTTCAACTAAATTCATTTCTCGTGCTTATTACCTGTTTCTTTTTAGCTTCTTTTTCTTTCTTTTTAAGTTCTTTCTTCTCTCGTCGTGACAAGCGTCGTTTTGAACCACGATTTCCTCCACTATCAAAAGCATCCTACAATTTAAATGTTGAGACAAAGTAGTAATATTCACATCACATCCAATAATTTAATAATAAACTACAATTTTAAAGTAAAATTTAAAAAGTTCAAGAGGTTAAAAATGCAAAAACACTACAGCCAAGTATTCGGTGGCTGAAGTAGTTCTAATCGTCAAATCATCAGGTACTGTATGGACATTAGGAGAGTGATTTTTACTCTGTGAAACAGAGTCAAACTTTCTTCTTCATGTGGACAACCTTACAATGGTTACGTATGAGTGATTAAATACAATATGTACATGAACAAACAGTAGACCTCATCCACATGGTCCCAGTTCTCCATTCCTTTTCTTCTTCATCTTTTCTTTTACTACTACTTCTTCATCTGGACATCCTAACAATTGTTACGAAAGAGTGTCAAAACATACAAAGTACATGAGCAAACAGTACACCTTATCCACATGGTCTCAGATCTCCGTTCCACGGAATAAAGCTCGATTTTAGTGAGCTTGTTTTAAAATAATTTGATATTTTACTCGCCACAAGATGAGAAAACATCATGGTTTTAAAACCCAGTCTGATTACGAGGCTTAGAGAGTGGTACTGTCATGGAAGTAGTAAGTGTTCGATCTTTTAATTGGTTATTTTTCAATTGCTTTATGGCCGATTTTCTCAAACCTTGTTTCAATGTATGTGCAAATTTCAAATGTTCTATCTTTGGATCTACGTATCCAATGAATGTCATGGTCTAAATTGCATTACAGATACCAACTGAAAATACCAATAACTCAATTTTTTATTTTCCTACCATAAGACTCGTTTTGTGGTAGGACCTCACATTAACTATAACACTGTAACTTCATTTAATTGTTATAATTCTTCTTATCATTATATCATCATCTTATCAAATTCATTAAAAAAAAAAATTAGCTTGCATGAGTGACCTTAGAATGCCCTTTATGAGTATAGACAGTAAATAAGGGTGTGTCCAATAAGCGTTAACAATAAACTTTTATGAACATTGAAATTGCATGTTAACACTCAATAATAATTATTGTTATGACCATAACATGCAAAGCTGAATGCAGTAGAAACGTGATCTGTATTTCAATGAAACCAACAATTTGTATGACTTATGTTTCCTGTCAGTTTCTGTGAGATTGGTTTAAAATTTATTTTTTTAATGTATGTATTTTATCGAGATTTGCCAATAATGAAGAATAACTATTTACATATCATGTGGCATTTCATGGCAAAACCAGCAGGTTATCGCAAAACTGAAAAATGGGAGTTGATATTGAAACCATATTACACAATACCTACAATTATAGAACATAGAACAAGAAATAAGACAATAATTTTCTTTGTAATTGTTCATATTTCCTGTTGTTTATTTATTCCTCAATAACTTTCTGTGTGACAACGTGGCAGCGGTGGGGCTACAGGGAGACTAGAGCCCCCCCCCCCCCCATTCAGGAAGAGATTTAAGGTTTCGTCGGGGGCTTTGTAGGGCAGATGAAGCCCCAAAGCATGCAAAATACGGAAAATAAGAATTTTTTTTGCTCGTCAAACTGAAAGCCGGAGACAAGCCCACCTCAAACTCAAACTTGCTCAACCCTATGGGGTCCCGTGCCCCCGTGTTAGGGGCAATGCTGTCCTGGAATTCCTGGTGCCCCACTGCCACTTGGTATTTGCCATTCCTTGCCCCATGAAGTCAACTTTCCAAAAGACTGCCCTCATTTGTTAAAAACAAATTCTATGCTAAACCAAAACATTCAAAATTATTCATTTTAGGTAAACTCTTTAAGGGGAACTGATAAAGAATTGTCAGTTTTGATAAAGCTGACTTAATAATTCCAATGAAATAAAACGGTATGTAGGCCTACTACTGTTCAATACACAACAGTACTGTGAAAAAAAAATTAGTAGGGTCTAGGCCCAATAGTGAAAAGTTTTTTAGTGAGAACATTCAGGCCTCAAGCAGAACCATGAAATTGGAAAGTAAGCAAGTTTGACAACATACATTTTTTGCATCCTCCACTTTGAGCAGGAAGCGTCCCTCTCTGTCACTTTCTGTCCAGTGAAGTTGTACCAAAAGTGGATTTTCTTTCTCTCCGATCTTGCGTTCATCTATGAATTAAAATATTCAAAATAAAAATATTAGCTTACATCATACAAAATGGTATTATTTGTGACATTAAGCAACAGAACATTTGAAATTCTGTCTCCATTTAATGTTGTTTGGAGTTTACTGTGACTTACAACATATCTTATAAAATTATTCAGAGGACATTCTTGACCAAAATATTAGATGGAGCAGGTACTAATTTTGAAGTCATTAAATAAATTGAAAATTCAAAAGATCAACGTAGTTGGAAAAATAGTCATTATTATACATCAATGATTAGTAACTGTTAACGACAAAGAACATTGATTTACTGGTTCTGTACATAATTTGTGTAAATTGCATTTGAAACAAGCAAAATTCCAATGCATGCAACCATGGTAGTACTATGTCCTGTACAAAATACATGCAACTTAGATGGCAAAAAACATTAAAAAAACATGTCACCACATAATGGGGCTCCTGTACTGTTAAGGGTACACCACAGGAGCAGGTTCTAATATAATGCAAATAGGCCCCTTTCACACAAAAAATACCACAATGTTACCATAACCATGCCGGCATTATTGCCTGTCTAAACCCTTTCACACAGGTGAAATTTCCGGTAATATAACGGTTTTCTATGTGAAAGGGTCCGAGCGAAAGGCGTAAAATTGGCAGTCTTAATAAATACAGGTTTCCAACTTTGACCTTGTATTTTTTTTTAATTTTTATTTATTTATGAAAATTCGGATACAAAGTTATCCTGGGGATACCAGAAAGCCATGCCATTAAGGCCAGAGGCTAATATAATGGCATCCCCATTTAGATGCTTCACTGTGTAAACAGGCATTACACTGTGGAACCTTTCATACACATCAGGCAGTGACGGTAATATAACAGTAATACGTCTAGGATTTGAAGTGGTCTAACGAATGCCGGCATTGTGCCGGCATTGAAGGAAAAGTACCCTGAAAGTACCCGTGAATTACCTCAATATTCCCAGTTTACAGTTCTGTGTGAAAGGGATTTTAGTGAACACACAATGTACAGTATTACATCTAAAATTGCAAACTTAAAATACTAAAAAAAAATCTCTAGTAATCAAATCCATCACTACAGTTTCTATGAAAGTTTGGTAAAAAGGAAAACATAAAAACAAACTTCTAATTTCTATATGTAAAATGAATTGGGATAAAATACAAGATAATCATCATAACAACAATAAATTGAGTACTATACATTGCTTTAACATGTACAGTATTCTTAATTACTGTGATAGCAGTCATGTATGGTATTAGATCATTGTTTACTGAATTAAAATAAACACTCAGAAAAAATATATTTAGAGATTTCGACAGGGGTTCTCTGTTGCGACAATAACACAGATTATGGATGACTGATTAATTACGATAGAAATCTCATGGGTGAAAAATATTGAAAAACTTCCTCTGTGTTTTCTTCTTCAGTCTAGGAAACGATTGCTACAATACAACAATACATTTAGAGGGATCTAGGGCAATATAAACACAATTATGTTAAAATCCCATTGGTTCAATGCATTCCTTTGAATAAATGATGGAGAAAATCCAAGGGTTTGTGTTGATAGGCTCTCTCCATGCTACTCTTGTTATATTTGTGTACAAACTTCAGGTATGATTTATTCTTAAGATTAATCACCAGCTGGTGCCTAAGAGTCTACTACACGAAAATTACCTAAAATGACACAACATACTTGAGACTTATGTCAGCACAAATCAAACACTACAAATAAAACAATAAAAAATTGGTGTTTAAATATAATTCAATCAAATAGCCCGAAGTTCTTTTTCAAAGTCTCAAAAAATGTGGAAAAAACAAATTAAACTCTACCTGATAAAGAAAACTATAACAAGTTTAGCATATGATATGATAATAAATTGGGTGGGAAGTTTATATAGCAGGTACATGTAGAGATGATTAGTTCGAAGTTATTAAAAAAAACAATTGCAAACATTTGTCCTTTGCTACTAAAAGAAAATTATGTGTTTTTATTTAGTTAAAATTTCATGGTATTTATCCCGGTTTTAGTTTTGGAAATTATAAAAAAAAAAAAATCATTGCAAAAGCCTACATGTAGTTTGCCTCTAGGAGTTTGTTTTAATTACAAACACAATATAAAACAAATGTTTTTCAGGTCAATTTTAGGATTACTTACATTGGTCATATCCTATACCAATCTCCCACAACCTTGTCTTTTTCCTAAAACTGGAGGCTGGCTACAGGACTTATGATGCAAATTTAAGTAGGAATTTACCCACAATTTACTGAAGTTGCAATGTAATTTTTTTCACTTTTCATTAGATCGTTTTCAGCATTCATGATGATTTTTTGTAATCCTTGATTCTATTGTATTGCCACATTGTGTATATTTTGGCAGTGCACAACAAAGGTGTAATAGGAAGTCGTAATCACCATACGAATGGAAAGGTTTCATTTCCTTGTTTTTGGTGAATTTGAAGAGCTATAGTAGTTTAGAAAGTTGTTCTACAACATTTTCTATAAATTAGCCTTTAAAAAATTCTAACCAGGTCATTAATTAAATGTTTTCACTTTTTGTAATCCTTGATTCTATTGTATTGCCACATTGTGTATATTTTGGCAGTGCACAACAAAGGTATAATAGGAAGTCGTAATCACCATACAACTGGAAAGGTTTCATTTCCTTGTTTTTGGTGAATTTGAAGAGCTATAGTAAAGAAAGTTGTTCTACAACATTTTCTATAAATTATCCTTTAAAAAATTCTAACCAGGTCATTGTTTTCACTTTATTAGATTGTTTTCAGCATTCATGATGATTTTTTGTAATCCTTGTTTCTATTGTATTGCCACATTGTGTATATTTTGGCAATGCACAACAAAGGTGTAATAGGAAGTCGTAATCACCATACGAATGGAAAGGTTTCATTTCCTTGTTTTTGGTGAATCTGAAGAGCTATAGTAAAGAAAGTTGTTCTACAACATTTTCTATAAATTATCATTTATTAGAAAAAATTCTAACCAGGTCATTAATTAAAACTACCTATTAAAAAAACCTGAGTAAATGCATTGAATTTATTCATTAAATTATTACTGAATAATAAAGTATACAACGACCTCTTACTGACCCAGCAATGTAAATTATATTTGACTTAACCATCAGGGTTTGCCTAAACAAACCAGCGTCAGATAACGCTGGAAATATTGTTGAACCATTTACAAATGGGGTTATTTCCTACAGATCATAATCTTTTGTCCTTTATGATGTTATACTCAAAAGTACTCTAGTTTTTTTGCATACTTAAGTAGGTATCTAGATGATGAATAGCATAATTAAGCTCAATAGACATGAGAATTAGGAGAAAAAACGAAAGTCAATGACTTTAAATTTAGTAGAAATGTGCAATCGGAGCTGAAGACGACATGCGGAGAACACAGCATGAGATGCTTGCCATTAAATTCAAGTTTTCTGATACAGCATCTGGGTCAGTGTTTATCATACATTAATATCAAAATTTTACAGGATAATTTAAATACAATTATAATTATCCTAGTTTATTTCTGTGATGTGTTGAAAAAAGAACACTAAATTTTATTACAAATGTTTTACAGTCAACCTTGCCTAAAAGAAGTTACATCCAAAGTGGCATTAAAATAAAATTTGACTTAGAAGAAACTTGGCTTCACTATTTTTATTGAATGAAAAAGAAATTGCATTAGCCCGAGAAAAAAAAACAATTATTGGTGTTTTATTACAGTCAAACTTGCCTAAAAGAAGTTAAATCCAAAGTGGCATTAAAATAAATTTTGACTTAGAAGAAACTTGGCTTCAAGATTTTTATTGAATGAAAAAGAAATCGCTTTAGCCCGAGAAAAAAAAAGAATTATTGAGAAATAATTTGTACTGTAGGCAGTCACAACTTCGACTGTACTACAGTATGAGTAAAATGTAGTACAGCAGGGCTGAAAATTAGCAGTCGCCTGGTCGCCAAAAACGGGCTTTTTTGGCGTCGGGCGACCCAAAGTTTCAAGAGTATCGCCCGCCTGGCGATTCTCAAATTTAGGCCTAGGCCCATCTTCCTACCTTTATTATTATTTTCAGTTCTGGTGGATAGGGCCCTAGCCTAGACAAGTGTTTTAATTTATTAAATTGTGTGTCAAGTAGCGAGTGAGATATGAAAACGTTAACGTGTACCAGCTTATGTATCGGCCTAGCGTTGTGTTTAAACTTTTTCCATGCTCGAAGTAAACAAAGTCTGCATGGAGCATGCGTGGAGCCATTTCGAT
>JAOTQE010078327.1:0-15990 GCA_025631205.1 Nesometra sesokonis
TTCATGACGTCACCATGAAATGGGCCAAATGATTGATAACAATCGACCAATCAGATTGCAGGAATCTATCTAGGTGTCATATAATATCCAATGAAGCATCAAACATGCCAACCTGCTGAAATAGATATTGAATTACAAGGTTTTTTAACCTTTAGGCTTTAGTGTGAAAGGGAACTTTCCCTTTAATGCCGGCACAGTGCCGGCATTCGTTAGACCACCTCAGACCCTAGACATATTACCGTTATATTACTGTCACTGCCTCAGGCCGGATGTGTATGAAAGGTTCCACAGTGTAATGCTTGCTTACGCGGTAAAGCATCTAAACATGGTCAGAGTTGGAAACCTGAATTATAGTCTGCCAATTTTACGCCTTTAGCTCGGACCATTTCACACAGGAAACCCTTATATTACCGGAATTTGACCTTTTGTGTGAAAAGTGTTTGAATCGGCAATAATACCGGCATGTTATGTTACATTACAGTATTTTCTGTGTGAAAGGGGCTTATGAGGGAAACTGGAATTGTTTCAGCCAACCAAAATAGTACAAGATTGAATCAACATTTTAATTTATCATTACCGGCTTGTAATTACTAATTATAGAATTTTGTTTTATGGTTCAAAGATATGGAATACATTATCTATTAAGTCAAAGAAAGACCACATCAAGAAGAAAATAGAACTTCCCCCCCCAGACAATTACCCCCGGACAGTTACCCCTAGACAACCACCCCTAGACAACTACCCCCGGACAACTACCCTCTAGAACAACTACCCCCTAGACAATTACTGAACTAGGACAATACCCTAACCCTAACCTTAACACTTACCCTAACCCGCTGTTGGGGTGGGGGTGTGGTGAGTAGTCTAGAAGGTAGTTGTTCTAGAGAGTAGTTGTCCTAGAGGGTAGTCATCCTAGGGGGTAACTATCCAGGGGGTAGTTGTCCTAGAGGGTAGTCATCCTAGGGGATAGTTGTCCAAGGACCAGTTGTTCTGGGGGGTAGTTGTCCGAGAGGGTAGTTGTCCTAATGGAATAAATGTCCAGGGGGTAATTGTCCAGGGGTAGTCGTCCAGGGGAAGTTGTCCGGGGGTAGTCGTCCGTGGGTAGTCGTCCGGGGGTAGTTGTCTGGAGGGTAGTTGTCCGGATACGCATCAAGAAATGTATTTGTCTCAAATCTTGATCGAATTTTGTTATGCTCAATCCAGGCTGTCAAATTTATTTGACAAAAAACATTTGGTTTTCGTGACTTTAATTTTTGCAATGGGTTCAAAACACTGTAATTTTCGTGATTTAAAACTGTTATTACATTTGAAAATAAATCAGTTGTTTTTCGGAAACTATTCACTTGACAATTTCCAGGATTTCATTCACCCATTGCCATGTAGAATTACTGCCCTCTATTAGGCTACGATGGTTTATTGATGGGAAATGCCGTTTGGAGAAAATGGATTTTCGGTGTTATTCTCGTCGGTAAATTATTTTGAAATTACTTTTTCAATTTATAAATAATGAACATGTGATTACTGTGAGAAGCATTCGACCCGGAATTGTATAGCGCCACCTAGGCTACAATAAAATGGCAGCCTCCAGTAATTTAAAGTTTTTGGAAAATGTTTAAAACTTTGTCTTCAAACTACGATTTTTTAACTGACAAATAGTGTGATTTTTAAACCCAAATTATTATGATAGTTACATTTACAACTAATCTATCTTGGAAAAGTGTCGAAATTACTATTTTCACAAAATAAACCTATTTTTAGACGATCTTCTCCATGCTAGGCCTAGCTCCAGACTAAGTTTGTATCTGCCTTCGAGCACGACCTCGACCTACCCATGGTAAATTCCTATATATTTCTTTGAGATTTTTGCAGCCTTTAATTTTTGCGATCGTCAAGTCATCGCAAAAATTAAGGGCACGTGAACATAATGGGATCTACAGTATATCTTAGTCCATGTAATGTATATGTGTATGCAATTCCATAGAAAATTCAGAAATACGTTAGCAAGGAAATATTAAAAAATGCATGCGAGATATTGATCAGCTTTTTACTAATGCAGAATTAATTGAAATTACCATTTAATGTCCTGTATTTTGAAGGTTTCAATTCTCAGTTTAAATAATAATAATTAGTTCAAACTAATTAAATAATGGTAATTGTATTCTTCTAGAATTAATTTAACAATATGACAATACATAATTAGTGATTGTTACAGAAATTAAATAATATTAATAATTCAATTTATTTTCTTATTATTAATTCAATTATATTGTTATTATTAATATACTCGATAAATTTGCAGTCTTGTTTCTCATACAAATATTAGAATGATTAAATTGTTTATTGATTAGATTGGCGAGCAAACATAGTCAGACAATAGCCACATAAACATGAATGTTAACATAATAAATTACATGAGCGATTGTTTAATACCGGCATGTATTCTGTATTTATTAAACTGTTATTACGCCGCTTGTGCAGCTGTTGACTTTCTGTGAAGTAAAAACCGCATCTAATTAACAAACAGAATCATTTTCATATTGCCCGAAGATAGAAAAAACAAAATCAATAAAGCATCTGGGTATATATAAGTAGTTGTTTAGACAAATACAGTGTTGATCGAGTTTCTGAATCCTGGCTTCAATAGACCGAATTAGCGAGCTTGTTTACATCTGGTTTCATGGGTATGTTTATAAATAGAGGGCACCTTCTTACTGTATTTTACTGTGGTTAAGAGCTCAAAAAGGACAACTTTAAAGTTTATTTATTTATTTCTAAGAATTGGGATATATTCATCATGATCTCACTAGCTACACTTTGGTTTAATCCAGTTCTAATTGAAAATAAACTATCAAATTTACTGATAACTATGAATAATTCTAGGCTCCACCACGAACATGAACAAAACCATTATTTTGAGTTGACTACAGTTAAGGTGGCCCTCAGCCGACACAACACGTATGAAAGGGCTATAAGTTGAATGATCAATAAAACATATATTGGGTGATATTTTTTGTATGCTTATAGTATATATAGCATTTTAGTGCTCATACGCTGAATCAGTATCTGAGTCGTTATTGTCATATGTTGGTTTTTTATCCTTAGTGTTAATAAAAATTTTAATGTTTGTTTAGTAATTCTTGTGCGAGTCGTATGGCCGAGCGGTTAAGGCAGGGGAATCTTGAGGCCAGCTCACACCAATGTTCTGGTGGTGGAACAAGTCTTCAAGGACTATAAACCGTAGGCCCAGTGTACACATACGACTCGTGTGCACTATAGAACCTAGTACACCTTTCGAGATGAGTAGTGGGTTACCACGATTTACTGGTTCATACAGTACTCCTGTTGTGGACAGACGAATGATGCAAGTGCAAGCCAGTACTTGCTGCATGACATGATGGGACCCTTAGAGGAGTAGAACATCATTTGAATGTGAAACATCTAGTCCAGAAATAAATCCAGAATATTATTATTATTATTATTATTATTATTATTATTATTATTATTATTATTATTATTAATTCACTGTAGTCAAAAGTCAATTTTGAATTATGTATTAGATTACTGTTATAGTATCATTATCGTGGAGTACATGATACCAAAGATGTTAATGTTGTTAATTTTACTTAGATTGAATAGGCAGTATTTCGTGTATGTTTGTTTATAGTGTCATTTTGTAATAGCATCTGTTACTTGCTAGCTCTATCATTAGCTTAGTTCCGTAAGTATATCATAGTGCATTAGTGAAAATATTGTTTTGTAATTAACTTAACGATAAATTAAGTTACAACATTGTTTATCTTTTTATAGTAATAGTTTAAATTGGTATTATGTCTGGTATCTAATTAGCATTTAGTGTAGATTAATTTCATGCAAATTAGAACATTAATATGACATTAATAATTGCCCTACTGTGAATTTATTTACTGCAAGGTTAATGCCTATTTAATTAAAAAATCTATATTGGATGATTTGTGTTTAGATTGTTAGATTAAATATCATTATTAGGGATACCAAAGTTGTTATTTGCAGTTAATTTGCAGTTACTGCAGTAACTGCAATACAGAGTGCCTAGTCTGTACTCCTTACCCAATGAGTCTCTTTGTTTGTCTGTCGGTCTGTTTGATTGGGAGTTTCTGCCCCTAAATATTGACCGATTTCAATGAAATTTGGTATTTATGTCAACGATGGTCTAAATTAGTGTCTCATTTTGTGAGCAGATGGGGTTCTGCAGAGTCGAAAATCAACTAATTTTGGGTAATTCCCAAGTCCAAGGGAGCACTGCGGGCAAACAAGAAATCTAAGAAATTACTAGGTTTGACATAGACTCAAACATCAACCAATTGTTTGGGATATAAACATAAAATTATACAAAATTTTGTACTTGGAAAATCCAAAAATTTCTTCAAGCCTAATAATCGGTATATAATGGGTCATAGTGTTTGAATGTTTCCATGGCTTAATGAATTCATTGTTTTGATTTTGATTTTAAGCATTTACTTTTCATCTTTTTTGTTGTAAATTTTATTTAGCCATGGATAATCACAAACCATTTCCATGTGATTCCTGTGTACATTGATGGTGTCTTACTGAGATGTCCGATGATTCAGTAATGTGTGTGTGAGTATGGTGTCTATGAGGTGTGATATTGGCGAGTGACTCAGGACTCCCACCATATGTGATTCAAAAATGTGATGCCTAAATCTGGAAAGATTTGGTAGTGATAAATGACAAGACCTAACAAGACAAAGTAAATGTAAATGATTACACCCTCTTCTATGTTTTGAAGGAGGTTTTTCTCTCTTGTGTTTATGAGTTTGTGTGTTCATTTGTGAACAGCCTAAAGCCACAGTTTTCACTTTTTCCTACTTAAATTTCAATGTTATATCTACTAATGATCAGGCCAGAGAGGTATCAGGCACACAGAATAAACACAGTACTCTATTCATGGTCAAGAAAGGTTATATTTGGAATTTTTATGACAGCAGGTAACAGATAGGACCAGAGTATATCAGTAAACTTTAGGCCTGTTTAGTATTACTGTATTTTTTGTCACTTAAGAGAGGGCAGTAGACACAAAATCATATAGATTAGAATCCAGAATTCATGTGGTAAGGCAGACCAGCAACAAACCTCAGGAGGACCTAGATACGGTTGGTTCTGATATTGTTTGAAAATTTGAAGTAAATCTGCCCAGTAGTTTTTGAGATATGGATGCAGACAGACACACACACACACGCAGACAGACGCAGCTCATTGCAATACCCTCTCCCCACTTAAGTGGGGCAAGGGTAACTACACAGATATAGAAGTAGATAAGTGGCTATGTTGTGTGGTCTTTAGATTGTTTTAGTATTTCGTCAGACTCAAAGTTAACATGTAGTCAATAAACATGATTACCACCTTAATTTAACATTTTTTTACTTTAGAAATCAAGAAATTCCTTGAGCAACATACGTATGTTGCAATATAGGAAACGAAGCAGACCTTAGAATCTCACTCATGTTTTTGTTGATGGGGATGTTGCGCCCACAACCTTCAAAGCATCCGTTTTTGAACGGACATGCTTGAAATGTTGTACACATAAATTAGACCCTGTTTCCCATGAAAAAAAAATACATGTGGCAGAGTGAAGAACTATAATGCCAATCATTTCATCATAACAACCCTTTGAAAAAAATAACATCCTCCAACTAGGGTTTACATGGTTGATAATGGTAGTAAAAAGGTAGATCTAGGTAGTTAACAGGATTAACCCTATAAAAATTACCATTTACACATAACATTAACATTATTATCCTATTATAACAAAAACCCATAAATTTCCTAATTAACACAAGGTCAGCTCCACTCCCAAGGGAGACAACCAATGCTATACTGTCAGCGATACCCTAAAAGTACGTAGGAAAATACATTCATTAATAGACCTTCAAAATAATTAAAACTGAAATCAAAACATCATCATCATAATGACCTTAAGTTTACAATGACACTACTGTGCTGCTAGGCAGCTTCCTAGTAATGTAACATGGTAGACCCACATGGTTGGAGAGTGTTTTTTTTTTTTTCGAAGGGAAGTGAAAGATAGGATAAGAAATCTTTTTGCTTGTTAAAATATAGTCAGAGTTGATCACCTCTTTTTTCCAGTTCCTGGATACAACCTTGTTGATACCAACACTATCTTAATGCAATGCATTTTAAAGAAATACATAAGTTATGACCCTTAACATTATACTGTTTAAAATGTATTTACTTCCTATGCATTAAAAAAAGAATATTATTTGATGTTTCCTGTTAGTAGGATTATGGTGGACGGGGAAAAAAAAATTTAGATATAATTTTATCCAATATGTGATTATTATCATTATCATTATAATCATTCTGGATTTATAAAGCTTCTAATGTTGTGAAACCTCTATGTAAACCAAGAAAAAACAAAAAGAAGAAAAATTGACCACGGAAAAGAAAAAAGAAAGACAAAAAAAACCTGCTATGGCAAAACCCAAACCACAGTATGGGATATGTCCCCACCTCTAATAAGAGAGGAAACAAAATTGAAACCCCTGTCAGACCAACTTGTGTTTTGGTCATCTTGCACTCGAATTATGTTGTGAAGTGATATCTACCAGTTTTTTTGAGTTGAGTTGAAGATGAATTAATAATTTAGGCTACAATATAGAAAAGCAAATTTGAAATTGACCATTTTAATAAGTGCAGCAGATGAGGACAGAGTATTATTTTAGGTCTGCTTTTTGCATTGCCTATTGCTAAAAAAGAAGATATTAAAAAAAAAACTGGCAGTGTTTCAACTTTAATAATGAACTGGACTATAGTGTTTTGTACAATGTAAAAGATAGATTTTTGTTGTTTCTCATTTGATCGTAAAAGCAAAAAAAAAAAAACATTTTTATTTCAATTTGGAGATAAGATATTAAGTAGCATCTGTCACAATACAGGAAGTATAATCAATAAATGATATTTTTTATTGATGTTTGCTACTTATTAAGAAAATTGTAAACAGATATTTTTTAATATATGTCATATATTTCCTTTACTAATATTCTGATCAGAAATCATTGCTACAATATGACATTTAATTGACTTGTTGACAGCAGAAATTGAAAAAGGAAAAAAAATCTTACATATACGATACAAAACAAGAAAGCTGACTTGTCAGACATGGCTTTCTGGGTGGTTTTGGCCCTACCTCAAATATCTACATAACTATAGGCCTCTATGAGAATTCCTGTATTCTCTGTAGAGAATACAAGAGGGAAAAATACATGGGAATCAAAATTATATAATAATAATTTTTCATTAAACAAATTTTTTACTGGTAAATTATAATTTTAACTTGTAAATTTGATGGCTAAAACCATACTTGGGATAACATTGACCCAGAGTAATAAACCCTAAAATCATTGGTCTATGGTAAGATTGTACCAAAAGATAACAGTCGAATAAATTAAATTTGTACTTGCCAACTCTCATGTATAATGTGTGAGTCTCATGTATAATGCATGAGTCTCATGCATAATGCGTGAGTCTCATGCATAATGCATGAGTCTCATGCATAATGTGAGTCTCATACATAATGCGTGAGTCTCATGCATAATGCTTGAGTCTCACATATAATGCATGAGTCAAATGCATAATGCGTGAGTCTCATGCATAATGCGTGAGTCTCATGCATAATGTGTGAGTCTCATGCATAATGCATGAGTCTCATGCATAATGCGTGAGTCTCATGCATAATGTATCTCATGCATAATGCATGATTCTCATGCATAATGTGTGAGTCTCATGCATAATACGCAAGTCTTGTATACATGAGTCTCATGCATAGTGTGTGAGTCTCATGCATAATTCATGAGTCTATGCATAATGCATGAGTCTCATCTATAATGCATGAGTCTCACCCATACATCGCATTTTCTTACGAATGAGAATAATTTGTAAAAATGTAAATAAACTATCAGACCTAGATAATTCAAAAACCCCCAAAAATGAGGAAAAAATGCCATAAATTATTACAATTTGCATGAAAAACTACAGCATACACAATATACAGTTGCTACATACAGCAAAAATACATAAAATAGGACAAATAATGTTTTCGTTTGGCTTGCTGAAATCATATCTTGCAGCACTTGGCTTTACACGTTGGGTTTCCAAAAAGTTGGCTAGTATAATAACTAGGATTTCTGAAGGAAATGATGAATTTTTAACTGTTCAGTACCTTGAGATGTGAAATGAATAGGAAGGATATAGGAGTGGTATGTTGCCTATTGTATCAATAGGGAAAAATATGACAACTAATTCACATTCTGTTATATTTAAATAATACAAACCCAAAAATATTTACACAATTTAATTTCATTCTTTATTTATTTTCAAATTCATGCATAAACAAATCTGAAATTTGGTTTGGTTGTTCCAGTAGAAAACACAAGGGAACAAGATTACACCATTAATTATTGTTTTAATTAGCAAACCATATTACATAATTTTGTTTAAAAAAATATCCAGAGAGGTCTAATTTGTTTACATCTTTCCAAATTGGGCCCTAGGGTTTCAGGTCCATAACTTTGTAAATATGCATTGTAGAATCTAATTTGTAATTCTTAGAGTAAGTTTCTTACTAAAAAATGTGAATAATTTGTTTTTAAAAGATACAGCCTTTCAATACGGTAGTACTTGGTCAGGATTGAACCATGGCCTTTGAGCTGATAGGAAAACATGTTAATAATGAAACTATAGTTGCAGTAGGGATATCTAAAAAGTGAATATCATTTGATAACTAGAAGCACTCTGAAAGCACAAAACTGCACAGAGTGATCATGATTCTTGCGAATTCAGCTTTAACCGTTTATAATTTTTGTAAACACTATTCTTTTTTGCGGATTTTAGACTAGAAAGTAGGAGTGGTAACCACCAAGGTATAGCGGTGATTGGATCTTGAACAATACAGATAATCACAAAACATATTAATATCTCTTTCAACAATTTGGTTGAAGGTGGATTAGAACTTGGGAACTTTAGATTTTAAGGCAAGCATCTTTACCACAAAGGTACAAAACCGATCTGTTGTTTTACAATAAGGTTAAACATTCTACGGCGATTTGGTCGATTATTTCCTACTATGGAAAATCAGTGTGGTGTGAAGCACTACAGATCGTACACTGATCACCATATGAGGCTAGTCATGGCAAACCCACCAAGTTGTCGCACAGGAAGTTATTGAGAAATAAGCAAATAAACAACAGGAAATATAAACAAATACAAGGGCAATTTCTGCCTATTTTGTCCAATAACTTTAGTTACAGATGTCCGATTTTGATAATTTAGCCCTCATTTTAAATCTTGCGCAAAGTTTAATATGGTTTTAACAATAATTCAATTTTCAATTTTCCTACAACTTGGTGGTTTTGCCGTGTCGTGCCTCATATATGTTTTCTGGAGACCCTCATAGGTGCATACAACCATGGGTCCTCACCAAAAATTAATCAATTGTTCTTTGAGTCATTTCCAAACTTCTCTGAAAATTTCGTCAGAATCTGTCAATTACTTTTTAAGTTATGCTACGAAAACACACAAACGCGCCCAACATGACTGAAAACATAACCTTGGCGGCTTCATTGGCAGAGGCAATAAACAATATCTTGTATGACAAAAAACTATTTATAATTATGAATTTTTTGACTACATACTACTTGGAATAATTGAAATTAGTAAAAAAAAAATTATAAAAAATGAAACCTTACTTACAAGGTTATCACATAGGAATTATTTATGTTTTTATGAATTTATTTTATTATACATTGTGGCTTAAACCATAAAACCCAAGGATGCACCCATATCTTTATCTTATAATATCCATATTATTAATATTTTAGATTTGCTCATCTAGAATATTCCTTCTGCTAATTGGCAAGCATTCTTATTTGCCGTTAGATATGAAATATAAAACAAGCTTATTAAGGACAACTTCCTGCGTTCATTCTAGGCCACCTGTAGATTCAACCCTCTACGATTAAATGGGATTGCATTATCGATGCTTTTAGTAAACTCCTTGAGACTTGTCGTCATACTCTTTTGGAGGTCGCCTGAATATATATGTATATAATTACGGTCACCCTCAGGGAGATGGTATTGTCTAGGCCTGGTATATCTAAAACTGACAGTTGTTTTTAAGATAAAATAAGCATTACTATAATACCCGATTCACACGTACAAAAATCTTACCAAATGTAGCAAAATGTAACAAATTGTTACATTTTATAGCAGGTGTGAATGCAACATCCTGTTAAAATCTCGGAGAATCTAGGAAAATCTCGGAATATCTCCGAGATATTACCTGATGCCTCTGCGCATGCGCAGTAATGCTGCTCGATTAAAAAACAATGGTCTTTCACGGGGTTTTGTTGTTGTTAATCCTGGATCGTAATATGGACGAATCTTTTCCATCAACGCTAATTATTAGTGGAAATAGGATAATGTTAAAAATGCCCTCTCTAGAATTATTAAAAACCGTCAGAAACAATGGAGGTTTCTAAATACGCTGTTGATTTCTTTGAATGTTTACCGTGATGGTTAGTACTGTAAAAGATGATTGGAAGTCCGCGATAATAAACTCCGGCCCGCCAAGCTCATGAACGAATGGGCCTGGGCTCTAGGCCTAGGAAAATGGAAAATAGGAAAATTAGTACCAAAACCAGTACGCATTTGCCGTGAATATATTTATCTAATGGGTTTTTTTAAATGACCTTCGCATTACTAGACATTACTTACTTGCGCATGTGAATGGGTTGATATCTCGGTAGGAAAAACTCAGGAGATATCCTGGTTACATTTTGTTACATTTGGTAAAGATTTTTGTACGTCTGAATCGGGTATAAGATATTGACTGGATGATATATCTATGATTTTCTCATTGATAGGTATAGTCTCACAGGCCTTCTGGTTGTGTTATAAATCACTTTTATTGTTTGAATCTTACCATATGGCCTGTTAAAGTACTTCAAGCATGAAAAGTGGCACCTCAAATTTGAGGTGTAATTTTGTATGCATGACCGATTTTGAAAATCGTGATACGGTTACATAATACATGTTAATCAAACTTGGCCCAGGGCCTAGATTTGGGCCAAGAGGTTACATCCATCAGTTGAACCTCCCTGTGCGGACACTGCCCGTAAATGGACACCTCCCCTACCGGACACCGATTCAAAGACCCGTTTGTTCTTATCTATTTAGTGCATTTAGTACCTCTCATAAGCGGACACCTCCTGTAAGTGGACGCGGACCCTTTTTAACTTAAAATTTAGATTTTTTTGTATGTTAATTTACCTCACTCAAAATTTAGTGATTTTCTGTCCAACGAATACAAATTTCTGTAAAAAGTCGTTATTCTGTAATGGCTGAGAATCATATTACTGAATTAATCTTTAAAATGATAAACAATATTAATAAACAATATACATTGCGGTGTCTAGACATTTAAGGGGCCATTTCTGTTGAGAAGGCCATGAAAGAATAGGCAAAAGGGCGTATACATAAATTTCGACTTTGGCCCTCTATCGGCTGAAATTCTCGTAAGCTGACACCTTCCATAAGCGGACACTTTTCTCATACCCGAAAGTGCCTGCTTACGGGAGGTTCAACTGTATCTGGTGAGGGTTTAAAGAGTTACATTACACTAGACTGATTTATTGTGATGGTTGGGCAGAGTACAAAAAACGACTAGATAAGCAACTTCAGACAAGTCTATGTATATAGTTTGTTCAAGATATAAAACAACATATTTCTTGGGCACATTTGTGAAATTAATTAAATGCAGGTAAGGAATGCAATTAAGGAGATTGTCTTGTACTTAAAATTATGCTTACAATTTCTATGGTCAAAACGTTGACATAGTACCATAGTATATCCCTGGTATGTGTATCACGTATTGACTGGCGAGGCCTAAAGGAAAATAGAGGACAATAACCTGTTACTGGATTGTACATTCATCAATACATTATGAATTGTACATATTCATGTACATCTTCATTTTTGTGTTATTAAGGTTATTTTATCTGTGTTACAGCATTCTTGTTACAAGTTATTTTTTCACTGCCCCCATGAGTGTGAACATTCAAACGGAGGTTCATCACTACTGTTACCTGCCAACTTTTTTTGGCTCCAATGCGCGAGACAAATCGCGCCACCAGTGGAGGACCACGTTTTCTGCAATTTCGATGTGACAAGCAGAAAAAAAAATCTGACCATTTTTTCTACCTAAAATACCACTGTTTTCTTAGCCGTTTTTGCCGTATTTTGCTCTCATGCGTGAGAAAAACTATTTATGTGTGAGATGTCAAAAATAGGCTCCAATGCGTGAAACTCACGCATAATGTGTGAGAGTTGGCAGGACACTAGAGTATTCATAGTAAATTATGCTCAGGTTTGTAAATGAGGCCAGTCATGGAAAAGCATCAAGTTGTCGCACAGAAAGTTGTTGTTGGAATGATTTCAGTAATTTACCATGGTCATGTTATGACTTCCAAAGCCATAAATGCACCCATGCATAATTTTCAATTTACCACTATAAAATTCATAAAGTGTGCGAAGCGAAAGTCACTCGGAAAGTTTCCACTGAACTTCGAAATTGTCTGAGTAAGTTTTTCTGGGCGCACTAGACGGTAAAACTCTGCATTTTTCTATGTGAGGGAAAGTTACTGGCCACCTCACACAGGAGATATGGTAAACCTTACCAGTCAGTTGGTTTTAAGAGTCATACCGAAAAATAGTTTAATGCGATTGTAACTTTGCAAATTTAACATGGCAATCTACCAGTAAAGCAAATTATTCAGGAAATATTTTAAAACACAGCAACATTGACTTTTAGCATTCTTATAACTGTGTTTGACATATTTTAACCCTTTTTCTATGTGGTCTCGGTAATATCGGGCCTAAAAAATGTCGTTGAATGGCGTATGTTTGCCTATACTACACAAGCCAGTTTCACTATCAAATTTGAGATATTTGCATCATAAATCAAAAAATCACCTTCAATTTATGCGCCCTGTATATTTTAAACTGATTTTTTGAAAATTTTATGTTTTTTTATGATTTTACCAAAAACTGTTTACTTGTGTTTATTTATTATTAAGTAGCCTTTTTTAGAGATTTGATGAAAACAAATCCAAAATGGTTGTCAAGATGTCATATGATGTCATGTTTATGCAAATTAATAAATGTTTCCTTTTCCCTATAAGCCAACATGTTGCCCACCCCAACAAAATAAAGAATTTTGAAATAATCTCTTAATATTTTTTGTCGTTTGTTTCTAAATCCCCTATTTCCTTACAAACATGTCCTACACAGAATTTAATATAAAGAGGTAATTATTTGAATTGTAAAATAGATAAAAATCAACAAGATTCCAATTTCAATACCTATGAATTGACTGAACACATAAAAAGTCCAAAATGTATTTATAACCTATCTGAATTAATTTATTTTTAAATCTAGAAAAACTGTGTTTCTTAAGTTCATTTATATATACCTTTATTGATTAAATTGAATAATGAAGCAAAGGTATTTTAATAATTTAAAAATTTGTTAGGATATTTGCATTACATCGTATCATATAACAACAGGTCAAAATAGGTAGGGCAGACAAAACCTAATACATGTGTATTGAAAACCTGGACTAAAGGTGTGGGCTTTTTGTAGTCCCACTTGGCTTAAGTTTTAATTTATAAAAGCTTTGTAATTATTTTTGTAATAATACTATAAATTAAAAATAAATAATTAAATATTAATAAATATGCCAACGGCACATGCCAACAACTACTTTTGCTATTTCTGTAAGTTCAGAGCTTATGTGTACAGTGAAGTTTCCTGCGCCGACAACGCAACGCAATTGGTTTTTTTTAAACAGTTACTTGTTCCGTTGGCTTGCGTGTGTGGGGGTTGTAAGCTTTACCCGCTGTTTATATGGTGACAAGTCCACGTTGCTAAGTGTTTGCGCGCGTTAAGAGTTAATTATGTCAGCGCACAGATATTAAACTATAAAAGCATGTCAATACACAGCAACGCGGACTTGTTGCCATATAGACGGCTTAAAGATAAAACTTAAAACCCCCTTACACATAAGCCAATTGCACTAATAGCTATTAAATAATCAAACATGTTAAAAACTTTAGATAAACATGGAAGTTGTAATGCTGCTAAAATATATATTTCAGCTTAACACCTGATAGACTGAATAAATAAACTGGGCATAGTGCCAAATTTTGCTTCTAAATAATTATTTCAAGGCGTTTAATGGTAGCAATAGCAATATAATTCATAATACCATGGCAATAGCTTGGTATTTTGAACATCATAGTGATAAGATTATGCCCTAGGTGTATGCAATAATATTAATAATGCTAGGTGGTTGTATGGAAATGAGCTACCCTGACATAGTTTTGCTCTGTCTGTCTGTCTGTCTGTCTGTCTGTCTGTTCACCTATGGACTCTAGTAACTAAAAAACTGTTTGGTATTGATTCCTGATGATGACATAATTTATGTCAAAATATTGAAACCTGTCACGATGGCATGTCTCTCATTGTTTGGGGTATGCATTATACTTTCTTACTTGAAGTTGATTAGTGCTCCATCAAAAAATTATATATCCATTCCGTTCAAAAAAGGCAGAATTCTCAAACAAAACAATTTAAGGTAGATTCACGGCTTAAGTGGAGTGTAGCGTAAGCAAGGCATAGGCTAATCTGAGGCATAACGACCAAGTTGTCCAGGCACGGATCCGTGGGGGGCCCAATGGACTCGGGGGCCCCCTTTTGAAACCAAAAAAAAACAAATTTTTGTACAATTTTGGGGCTATAAAAGTGCACCAGTTGGCCATAAAAACCCAAAATACGCGTAAAATTGGGCACCAGGGCACTAATATTTTTTTTGCTCGTCGGAATAAAGCGTGCAACCATGCCCACCCGGATCTGGAAGTGGGCCCCCTTTCGGTGGATCCTGGATCCGCCCCTGTTGTTCATGTTCAAAGCGGAGCATAAGTCGTAGAAATTTTAAAATTTCCACCAGTGTCTTATGCTATGACCAGTCATCCATAATTGGCCAATTCAGACCAATTAGGAATTTTGATTGGTCAATGTGTGAAACAAGGCCAAAATCAATTAGGTCTATGAGGCGTAACTCATTAATAGCCTGTGCTAATCTGGGGCTTGCAGAAATGACTGGTTATCAGAGGTTCCAAGTTGTAAAAACATAATTCCTGGAGATTTTATCGTGGTCGTTCTACCACTGTTTGTAATGTCTACCTTTCCTATAATGTATGTACAAATACCATTATTTATAAGATCTACACCTTCACTGTTATAGAATGATAGTTTCTATCATGTATTGTCAAGGTTAAAAATGTGCTATTACTGTTCCCCAAAACATTTTGAACTTATAGTTGCTTACTTCAACAAATATTTTGAAACAACTAGGCAAATTTATGCTTTTTATGCAATTTTATAAAACCTGGAGAATTTCCTGGAGAAACTAAATTTCGGTAGAAAATTTGGTAATTCTGTGAGCCCGGGCGATGATCCAAAAATCTTGGAGACTTGGGAGCTCTGGTTTGTGCTCTGAATTAGTGATTAAGACAAATTGGATCGGAATAGGTGTGAATAGAAAACGTCTCCAACATTGAAGGAATGGGAATCCGATTCCTTGGCCAGAATCGGAACTTGGATCGGAACTAGAACCTAAACAGATGCAGAGCTCCCAAGTCTTCTGGATTGTCCTGGAGTCTCCAGGAATTTTGGATAATCACCCGGGCTTCTGGAGTTACCAGATTTTCTCCCAGAATTTAGTTTTCTCCAAGAAGTTCTCCAGGTTTTATAATAGACCGAATTAGCGATGGCCTGTGATGTCACGAAAACTAGCCTTCGTGGGTACGAAAACCAAAACAACCCGTAAAGTCCTATCTCATAACGTAGGGCGAGTGC
>JAOTQE010078338.1:0-15988 GCA_025631205.1 Nesometra sesokonis
GGAGAAATAAAATCGCCCGGGAGGTAAGCTCCAAACACGGGAGTCTCCCGGCCAAAACGGGAGTGTTGGCATGTATGATAAACCAAAAAAAAATGTTACTTTTTAAGTTCCCTATTACAAGCGAGTGAGTGCAGACAAATCAAATGAAAATCAATTTAAAAAGACAAGTTATACAACCGCACCCAATACTACATGTTATCCAATAATTACAGAACATATAAATGTTGACAAATGCAATGGTAATTGACAACTAAAAGAGGTCATGATTTATCCTAGTTTGTTGTCAGTGTGAAGCGTCTGCATTTTTTTATCCTTAGTCATCAGAATATTTGCTTTGAGTCCAGTCACAAACCAGTTCATGTTTTTCTTCTCAAACACTTGTCATTGACATGTTATAATGCTTTATAAAGAAATTGGTTTTCACTCAAAAAAATGGGTTTTTTTTGTATTTTATGAATAACGTCAATTGCGATTTCTTAACTCTGGACTTACCTGTATTTCAGTAAACTCACTGGTTAGTTTGACAGGAAAATGTCCAACACGGACAGCCTAAAAAATCTTACTACCTCAAATTAACCTCGGCTGACTGTAAGTTTTCTGGGGTGAAGTGTTCCCAGTAAAACATACCAAGCTAGTTTAACTGGCCTGAAAGGTCCAATACGAACAGTGCATCTGGAAAGTTCCCGATAATAGAATAGCCATCATTGGTCACTTGGGCAATCCATGAATTGTGACCTTAAGTAAAATGGTTTATTTACCATGTTTTACCATAGCTTATGATAAAACTAAACCATGAAAAATAATCTCAAGTGTGAACAATGGCAAAATTTAACTTTGAAATGTTACCAATGATCTTGATAAAATATTCTTTATTATTAATGATCTTTGGTAAAATATTTTTTATTATTGATGGTCTTGGTAAGATATTTCTTTTAAAAGTAAAAGCCTTTTGTGATAATTGCTAAACCTTTTAATCTTTACAGGACCTCACAAATATGAAACTGTTCATGGAATCAAGAGATGTTGAAGAATCATTACTAAAACGAGAAACAACACCATGCCTCAATTGGTGCCATGACAACAAATCAAAACTAAAAAAGATCAAGGTAAGTTAAGAGAAACTCTATTTTCTACCTCCATGAGAGAAATATTCAAAATTTGGCATAAAAGCTTAGTCGCTACTTTTTTTTATACAAATTACAGGATTTCAAATATCATGGGAAACTAATTATGGTTTTTGTGTCCTGTGATCATGGGAAACCATCGGAAACCATTTTTAGTGTTCACAAAAAAGGGTATCCATTTGAGGCAAGGTATGATGGCAAAACCACCAAGTTGTCAGAAAATTGGAAAGTGGAGTTAATACTCTAACCATATTACACTTGTTGTAAGCTATAAAATGAGGGGTCAATTATTAAAATCAGACAACTATAACCAAAGTTATTGAACAAAATAGTCCAAAATTTTCTTTTTATTTCTTTATATTTCCAGTTATTTGCTTATTTCTCAATAACTTCCTGTGCGACAACTTGGTGGTTTTGCCATGACTTGCCTCATTTTGATTTGATACTACTAAATATAAATAATTGCTTTATAGCAAATTTAAACATTCATAGATCCATTGAAGACGTTTAAAAAAACTACACTTCTCCACTGAATTTATTATTGTGGTGTTTGCTAATTATGGCTTGGTCTAACTATAGGCTAAACCAGACATTGGAAATGATTTTTCGTTTCTTTGACTTCTTGGTCACAGTAACCAACGGTACCGTCAAATCCTGCTGCCTTTTATACCTTGTTTCTTGAACTTTTTACTGGACAATCTGCTGAAGGGAAGGAATAAAACTAAAAAGAAAATTCTATTTATCAATTAGCAAGTCATATCTATAAAGTGGGTGATCAGATAAAAAAGATTAATTTTTATTTGAAAAAAAATTATTAATACAATATTTTCATTTTCAGAAAAATATTGATGAATCGGAGATTGGAATAAAACTAATTTTGTATTTTTATTCAAAATTGTTGATTAATTTTGTCAGAGGGTTTGCTAATGTTGAAAAATGATTTTATTTTTATTTTATAATTTTCTGTGTCGGAGATTTCACGAAACAAAAAAAATGTTGTCTTACGTTATGTTATACATTTAACTTTTCCAAAACTGATCCTGATCACCTTTTGCAACAATCCATTTAGCTCGAGATTTAATACTTCAACCATCTATGTGATAAAACTGACTTTATTCATAAGTTAAGACTGTTTTATCAATCCGCCCCTGATTGATTGATCAATCGCTTGATTGATTTGATTGATTGATTGATTGATAACCACAGATTGGAAATTTGTGGTAGTTTAATATCTATCTTATAACTAACAGGTGCCTAATTATATGCTGCCTTTTTACACACATTTGGTTCATATAATTTGCTTAAATCTGACCACAAGGACACTTAAAATTTACCAGATCACCAGATAACCTATACTCCTAAATATGCTCTAAGGTTGAGTTGATTGATGGAATCTCTTATTAATTCAGTAAGTAATTCATCTCTTTTCATCTATGTCCGGGACAATTCAACAGTGGAAGGTGCATTTTAACAATATCTTTTTAAAATTTCCCGTTAAGATTTGAACCCTTGATTTTTAGATTAAAAGACTGATGCTCTACCAACTGGACCAACAATCAGTCAATGAGAAACAAGTTTCTGTTTAGAATATATTAAAATTTCAATTCAGTGTTAGACATCATCAGGGATATCAGGCTTATTACCAGACAAAATTCCAACAAAACACCAATGATCTTGAATCTTGAATCTAATTTCAGTACATTAACAGAGCTCCCAAATTAGAAATCCAGAAATCCTGGAGATTTTGTCAGCCAGCGTTCGTAACTGTCTCGGGGTTCTATATGGGCCTCTAAAAGTGAAATTAAATGAGCAACAATGCTTTGATTATTACAACTGAAAAGGGGTTTACTACAGTTGAACCTCCCCATGCTGTGCGGACACCTCTCGTAAGCGGACACCTCCCTTAACGGACACTAATTCAAAGACCCGTTTGCTCTTTCTATCTAATCAGTGCAATTGGTACCTCCCGTAAGCGGACGCGGACATTTTTTGTCTTCAAATTTAGATTTTTTGTATGTTGATTTACTTCCCATAGGTGTACATCCCGGAAAATTTCTGTGAAAAATCGTCATGGCTGAGAATCAATTACTGAACCAATCTTTCAGAAATGATATTTATCATATTGAATAGAATATAGAATGCGGTGTCTACAAATTAAGAGGCCATTTCTGTTGAGTTTACAACTTTGGCCCTCTATCAGCCGGAATTCTCATAAGCGGACACCTCCTGTAAGCAGACTCTTTTCCCAGACCCAAGGGTGTCCGCTTACAGGAGGTTCAACTGTATTATATTTGGTACAATTATTGACTAATGAAAAATACTAAATATTTTTTTTTATTATATTACTACTTTATCAAACATCCTGGAGAAAATTGGGTAATTTCCTGGAGCCTAGAAGATGATGCAAAATTCCTGGAGACTCCAGATAATCCTGGAGACTTGGGAGCTCTGTATTAAATCATAACACATGTTTTTAATGGGTTTCTTCTGGTAGTGATTCGGCAGTACACCTGAAGACAATCCTATGTTATTTTTCCGAAGTGTGTATTCTTTAATGTGCACAATGCGTTGCCATGTTGCACACTGGACCACCGGCATAACACCTCATCAGAAGAAAGTTGAGCTATTTACTGCATTCCAACCTCCAGCCAAAACTCAAGGAAAAATTTTCTTTTTAACAAAATTGTAATTTTAATTTTTTTATCAATAATCGTAAATGTAACTTATAAATTTTATAATTTCCTTTGCTTTTGCAACTGACAGGTTTTTAAATCAACAACATTGAACCATATGAACTTATAAACTGTTTTATAAAACTATTTATGTTAAAAAATAATTATCACTACATTATCTGGACTAAGAAAGTGTTGTACACATGCATTTGCCAATTGCAATTAGGTAATCTACAAAACTCGGGCTATTTCTGCCTGACAGGTAAAACTGATCTTCTTTGATGAAAAACAGGTATATGATCATATTGCGTGTCTGCAACATCAAGGCCGCAGACGCCATCTTACCTATCCGACTGGCTTTTCCCATCATTCTGAATGAAATTCCTGTTTTTTTGCAAATAAGCCCTTTCGCAGGAAACATGTTGATTTCCCTCAGTATTTTTATTTATCTGCAAACACCCAGTTTCCTCCCTCGGGTGCTTCACTCGGTTTGTTGAACCAACCGAAAAAAATAAGAAAAATCATGCATTTTGCTGATCATAACATTCAAGTCTTGAATAAAAAAATTATATTTGCTATGATTAATAAATACAATCATCCAGTTCACTATTAATAGGAAAATTGTTTATATTTTTTTTGTTTTGGCTTTTAAAGGTATTCATATTCTACCATTCTTTTAAATTATGTAAAAATCGCTTATCATATAAAAAAAGTGTATTAGGTCTATACAAAAAATGTTTAGTTAGTTTATCACACGCACATCACTTTTGGGGAAATCCTGATTTTTTTTTACTCATTTTACAATTCAAATGATCGTTTTTTTCTGTCATATTTACTTGAAAAGCTTTGAATTTTTTTAACATAAATTAATATGAACGATTCTCGAGCTCACAACGATGTACACAACTAAGAATAGACCTACATTGATCAATACTCACTGTGTAGACTGGTGCGCTGGTATGAGTGTCGTGAGTCTAAAATAATGATGGACTATCCAGTAGCCCAATGTGAGATCACTACAATATTAAAGGGTCTGTTAAAAAGAAACTGCCCGCCCTCATCAGTTTTTATGATTTGGTAGTACTGTATAAGTTGTTATTTTCGCGGGGGTTTAATTTTCGCGAATTTCGCGAATGGGAACCTTACGTGAAATTATCAACTCGCGAAAGTGTCAAATTTTAAGTTACTAAAACCGTAAACAATGTTGGTGGCACCCTACTCGTCAACCCAGAAGGGGGTTTCCACACATGCTCAAGATTGACGAATGACGAACTTTGATGTTGCAGTGGTGCTTGCGATGATGCACTGTATGTAGTACCGTACGAAAGGTTTGGGATTCTGAAATTAAAAGATAAAACAGCAATTTTTCTCATTTACTAGTCCTTGTACTGGACAATATCTACTGTATCATGAAGGGTATAGGCTACTTGGCCAATTACATACCTGGGGCCCTTTTAATTAGTCATAGCCTAGCCTAGGCAGTAGCAGAAACGGCCGCCTAATGCTAGGGGTTTGAGCTTCTTTAAGTAGAAAAGATTGTGATTCCACTGTAGTTGATTAGGCCTAGGCCCTATGTCTAGAATGCATCCGCGAAAATATCAACGCACGAAAACGTCAACAAAGTGGGAAATAGCAAAAAATTCTGTTCACAAAAATAATAACGTATACAGTATGATAAACTAATAATTATTTTATGAGGCCTCATTTTATTAATTAATCAAATGGGCTATATATGGAGTGTATGAATCAATTCATTTGGCTGGAATTTGTTTTTTTTTTCTTTTAAAACTCAGTTTTGTTGGTAGTTTCTCTAGTAGGTAAAACGTTTGATTTATAACCATGGGTTAAATTCTCCTTCAGTACTTAACAATTTTTTAAACAACCAAGCGGCCTAAAGTTTTGACCTTTTGTTATTTTCTCCTAAACCTCAGTTTTTGTTTCTACCGAAAGTTAACCAAATGGTATTGTGGTTGACTTCTCAGAGGCAAATCTAGGGGCATTGCGCTATGGGCGCATGCACCTCTTCTGGCATTCACATTTTTTTTTCTACCCTATTACTCTAGCTGGTACACTCGGCAGTCTACCTCATCATCAGCCTGGCACTACTCCATTTCAGATCTGGCACCACTTTATTTTTCCTATTTCTCCTTTCACTATACAATTTTTTTTAACAAGCAAGAATCCTCTAACTTTTCTGACTGTTCATTATTACCAACGAAGTTGGCGAGGTTATGTTTTCAGTTGTGTTGGTGGGTGTGTTTATGTGTGTGTCTGTCTGTGTGCAGGATAACTTAAAAGTAAGTGACATATTCTGACGAAATTTTCAAGGAAAGTTGGAATTGGCCCAAGGAACAATTGATTAAATTTTGGGAAGATCCATGGTCGCATACGCATGTAAACGTATGGTGTCGAGTGTACAATCTGAAGGGCTTCACGCTACAATGATTATTCATAAAGCAACTAATTACCCACATCGCGGTCACCTTTACTGTTAGTTTCTACACACTCTTATAAGTCTTGTTCACATATCTTCTCGCTCACGAGCCGATCGCTTACAAGCGAGATAATAATTGCGTTCACAAGCCCTCGTAAGCAAGCCTGAAAATGCATTCTAGGCATGCGCAGAGGTCATTGTGTTCTTTCTCTTGCACAAAGCCAGCTTCAATGGACTCATGGGAAATGCTTCATTCTGATTGGCTCTCCCGTAGTGACCTCATGCGTCACTTCCATCTGGCTTGCAAGCGAAGCAGAAATAGCCCGTTCACATGCCTCGTGAGCCGTTTCGATCAAGAGGACCCGCTCTCGAGTTGCTTGCGATAGAATCCGCTCTTGAGCGGGTGTTCACATGATAGATCGGCTCTTGAGCGGATGGCCCACTTGAGAGCGACCTAAGACATGTGAACGCACTAATAGTGGTTCTTTATTGAAATCAAGCAATCGACTCTGTAAAGTAGCTATATAGTATTCACTAATAGACCCGTGAGAGGTCTATTAAACAGTTAAACCTGCATTCCCGAGAATTTTTGGTTGCTTGGCTAAAACTCAGTTCTTTTGTAGTCTGACAGTTAGCCAAGTATTTAAAAATCCTGTAACTGCAACTTAATACAAGCACTGGTTCAATTTCTCTTCAGTAATGTACAGTAACAATCAAAAAACCTTGAATTTTTCTGACTGTTTGTAATTTTCATCTAAAACTCAGTTTATTTGTTGGCCGACAGTAAGGCAAGTATGTAAAGCTCTTGACTTGTAACAGCAACTGAATTCAAGCACTGGTTAAATTCAACTTCAGAACTACTTTATACGTTGTTTTAAACAACAAAGTGCCCTCCACTTTAGCACTATACAAATAAGGATATTTTAAAATAACGAAGCATCCTCCAACATCAAAAAGAGTAATTAGTTACTTAAGTGCATGAATGTGTGCGTATGTACATGCAAGCTTACTTAATCAGATGGGTGATTCTAAGCTCCGTCTAGCCAGAAAAAATAATTTAGTGAATTATAGTAAAAAATAAATATAGTAATCAGCGAAGTCATTCCCTGCTATAAATTCAACTTCTTTATTAGTCTCCTTCCGCTTTCCTTAGTTTGTCACCTCTTCCATCATTTTCTTTCATTAATTACTTTCCTTCCAGCTTGGAATTTTGATGTCGTTGAATGACAGGTTTTTTATAGACTTTAAATATAAGTAATATAGTCAACGTTACAGAAACTGACCACCAGGCATTTTGTATATTCCATAAGTGGCACTGTGGCTTGGTGTGCTTACCCTCCAATCCCAAGTTTCCAGGTTCGACCTTGTTTGCATAATGGGTTTTTTCCATAGATCTATTATTTATGGCTAGGTAGTAAACTTAACACTGTAGCATTGCTGTCCCATGTAGGCGCCTACTATTTGATGATCGTCAGCCTTCGTCACAAACATTTGAGTTAAGTAATAATAACTGTTTTATAATTACCGTACTCTAAATTTAACATTACTTTCACAAAAATACTTATGTGTTACATACTCTATATTTTACGTTGTCAATTGTCTTTATATTTGGATTAAGTTTACAAACATTTATTGATAAGTCAGAAGCTTTTATAAACGATTGGGGGCGCAATTTCGTTGTAGCAACAGCGTTAAAACGTAACATGATTTGATTGTGTTGGATTCTGGACATATCCTTCAGTAGGATCTTTGTTCAATAGTAGGCGCTTCCATGGAATTGCATCTTGGGGCTGTATTCAATGGAAGTTTTTTCTATCTACCTGTTAAAAAAATACATTTATCTTTTCCATCACATAGCCACTGTAACATCTATAGTGCCTATCTCCTATTCCCTAGAGCCCCATTTTCTATATCTCCCATTCCCTGTAGCTCCCAATCCTTGTAGCCTGCTTCTGTAGCCCTTATTAACTATAGCCATTCCCAGAGCCCCATAATGAGAAAGGTTTTCCAATGTACTCTGTGTCTCTTTTGCACACATGGGCATACCATTTCAGTCTGGCCTCTCAAAATTTGTCCCCAAGTTTTCTTACATGAGCAGGTCCTGTGATGAAAACATTTCTGATCTTATCCTTTCTTGTTACCCCAAGTGAGAATAATAGCATCTTTAATTCTGCAACCTCCATCTCTTCCTCCTGTCTTTTAGTTAGGGCCACTGTCTCTAATCCATACGCCACAGCTGGTTTTACCTCCGTTCTATAAATTTTCCTCTTCATTTTCGCTGAGACCCTTCTGTCACAGATCACACCAGTTCAGATATACTCAATTAAACCTATTGGCTACAGTGATATTATTTTTTTTAATTTATTTGATAATAATAAAATTAATTACATATATTTTTTTTAAATATGAATTTGATTTATATTGCTTAAACATTTGCATGGAAAAGAAATGATTTTATAAATAACAATTCTAAATAATATTATTTATAGATAATTAGAGGATTTTCTGTACTTTTAGGGCTGTGTAGGTTTAATGTTGACACTTAATGCAGATTAATTTAATAGCGACAGCATTAATGTTATTTCTAATTGCATGACGCCCAACATTAAAGCATATCCACAATCATGAATGTGAGATTATAAGTACAGTCACTATGCAATTTTACTGAGTTACTAATCAAGTATTAGGGACTGCAGTTATTATTATGTGTACTAATGTCATTCAGCTGCAGACATTAATCAACCAGTAATGGCTTAATTTCTTCTGATTTCTTGTCGCTTTCTAATCAATCTTTTTTCTTCTCCCCTTTTCCTTTTCCAGAGTTCATTAGAATTTAATCTGCGTACCCAGCAGTTTATTGAGTTGATTAGGTGCAACAAGCGTCTTGACGCGGTGAAGCAGGCACGGAAGTACTTTACTGGCCTAGAGGGCGATCAACTTGCTCAAGTGCAGAAGGTGATGGGATTGCTAGCTTTCCCATCCTCCACAGATGTTTCTCCTTATAAGGTGACTATTTATATATTTATTTTATCAATATGATAAATCTAGCTCATATGAATTTAAATATAGATAAAGGTAATATGCTTTCATTCTGTATATGTTGTTATTTTTACAGAATTGTTCGTGATTTCCCAATTTCTTGGCGTTTTCAGGTGTTGATACTTTCGCGGATGCCATTTTAGTGAAAAGTTGCATCCTAGGCATAGGCCTAATATAACTACAGTACAATAACGATCTTTTCTACTGAAGGAAGCTCAAACCTCTAGCATTAGGCAGCTGTTTCTACCATCTAGGCCTAGGCTATGACCCAGTGATATACAGTAGCCTATACACTTCATGATAAAGTAGCTGTATTGTCCAGTACTAGGCCTAGTAAATGTGAAAAACAACATGTTTCTATCTTTATTTTAAAATCACAAACCTTCCGTACTCTACTACATATACATACATACAGTGCTGCATCATTGCAATCACCACCGCCACACGATTCGTCATTCGTCAACCTTTAGCACCTGGAAACTTCCTTCTGGGTTGACCAGTAGGGCGCCACCAACATTGTTTACAGTTTTGGTTTTACCAAATTTAAAATTTATCAAAAATTTTGTGAGTTGATAGTTTCACAGTAAGGTTCCCGTTTGCAAAATTTTCGAAAATTAAACCCCTGCAAAAATAACAGCGTATACAGTATTCAATTGGAAGGACCAAATGGTTAAAGAAGGGAGTTACCCAGGTGTGCTGATCCCTATATCTTCTATCAAAAACGGAA
Organism: Nesometra sesokonis; assembly: GCA_025631205.1. NCBI lineage: Eukaryota > Metazoa > Echinodermata > Crinoidea > Comatulida > Antedonidae > Nesometra > Nesometra sesokonis. The sequence continues at coordinate 9,997 of JAOTQE010078338.1, forward strand.
AAGAAATATAAACTTAAAAATTCTCTCTAAATCAAATTCTATGGAAAATCAAATGAAATCGATTCTCTGAATGATCAGTTTTGCGTGAGTTTGCTGTCATTTAATAAAACCTTTTGAACATCTTAAAATAGCTAAAAGAAAGCAACGAAACTATAATTTTTTTTTATTTGATAATTTTTACAATGTTTCATTTATCTGTAATCAGCATCCTACCCATATGCGCTGCCACATCAGGTTTAACAGTTTCCGAAAAAATCAATGTAAAATAATTATATTACGGGTTGTTGTGGGTTTTGGGACTTTATTAACCTTTTAACATCCTCAAGTTACTGAAAAAAGTAAAAGAAACAATATATTTTTTTTTAATAAATAATTGATAATTTTTACAATGTTTCATTTATTTGAAGTTACGTCCTACCCATATGTGCTGCCGCATATGGTTCAGCAGTTTCCGAACAAATCAGAATGAAAACATGGACTGTTTTCTTAGCGTCTCCGGCCGACCAAACCGCTGTTTTGAAGAGTTTTTTTAAATGACATGTTCCCTCAAGGAAGTGTATATGACAGGTTGTCACGATCAATTTGTCCCATTTCATTTGTCCGCCAAAATCATATGAATCTAAAGAAGCCAATGTAATGGAACTGCATCGGTTCTTCAAAGATTATTTTAAAAATAATGAGGCTTACGCGTATTTTATTTTGGCCACTGTCAACGTCTTAGCTTCTAACTTGTTTTTTTGTTTTCTATTTATGGCTTGTTATACTTTTTTATCACGGAAGTTTAACTTCTTGGTTACGACACTGACAATGAATAGACACGAGACATTTTTAGTTAGGTTTTATTTAAGTTTTTTTTTCACTATTTTGAGCAAAGCATTATGAGACCATATGCAAATATAAGGCAAACATCCTGAGTATATATACAATCCTTAGCCAACACCAACTGGGCTGGGCAGGTAACTGTTTGATGATTGCATCCCAAAACAACTCCTGTGCAGTGAACTGTGAAACTGTGAAAGTAGCCTGTCTCACAGGCCTTGTGATTGGGTTTATTCACTTTTATTGCTTGATTCCTTTTAAGGTGCTATTGACATCCCATGCTCACTTATTTTCATGCATGACCATTCGCACCGTGAATTTATGGTGAGTTTTTTTTTTATATGAATAGGACAAAATTACATTTGGTAGAATACTTTCAGGTATCATTTGTTGTTTGGTAGTCTCTCAACTGGTGCTTGAGCTTAGTAGGCCTAGATTCTTCACTCAGAAGGGAAGCATTTTATTACGATCGGCCCACATACCACATACGGAAGGACAAAATACGTCATTTCTTTCTTGCTTCGCAGCGTTTGACAAGTCACTAATATGACTTATTGTGGTCGTTGTTGGCGACGCTACAAAATATTATGAAAAACGACCATACAGTAGTGACTTGGGGCAAGACAAAGGTGAAAGATAAAGTTGAGAAACAGAAAAGATTCAAAGGCATCCTAAGATCTTCACTAAAGAAATGCAATATTGATATGACATCATGAGACAAACAGACTTTGGAATGATCCTCCTGTAGAAAGAAAATGCAGGATGGAATCAGAATGCCTGAACAGAAACATCTCTCTCATGGCAAATCTAAACATGATGCAAGGAAGGAAAGCTTGAAATATATCTTTCAAAATATGAATTTATTTTAGCAATAATAAGGAGATGTTGAGAGCCAAAACTTGTATTCATTCATTTCACATCGATTTGCGAATAGTAACAAAATTATTATTTCACGAAATAAACATGTTTTTAGACGATCTTCTCAGCCTCTATATCTGACTTCTGTTTGGCGAGGATCACGCTGCCGTGGTGGCAATTGCAATCCTATTGATAGCAGCGATAGGCCTACTCAACTGGGCCTACTCTGCTCTCTTTCGTAGGTGATCATATATTTTACTGTTTGTTTGTAGTATTTTTGTCATGATTCATGAGTGATTGTCACTTCTTTAGTAAAATCTGTTTTGGCAATCGTTTTTGACCAATACATTTTTGCGATTTTTGTACGCCCTTAATTTTCTCGATCGTAAGGTCATTGCAAAATTCGCGGAAATTAAGGGCGCGCAAAAATAAAGGGTTTTACAGTACTTCAAAGCAAATCGGAAGCACAGATAAAAATCTTATTCATCTGTGCTTCGAAAGAAAAACTTATTATTAATATTCCTAATTTTATTGATTACAGAGCTTACAGAATTGGTTGCCCGATGGCACAAGGCAACCACAAATTTACATTGGGCAACCAAAAATTTTTAGGAGGTGTCCCAACGGGTAACCAGGTCTTAGCTTACTCTAACTGATGATCAAGTCACCAAGGTTCCAGCAATAACTTTACAAAAATCCCCTTAGAGGACCAGCAAAAAAGATAAAACAGCTGGCTTAGCATTGCAATATTACAACAGCCAATTAGAACAAAAATTTGTTATAAATTGGAGGAAATTAAAAAACTGCGAGGGCAACCAAATTTTAAGCCTTTGTTACCCGAAGGGCAACCAAATATTTTAAAATAATGCGAGACCTGCATTGTATGTCAATTTCTTTTGAAAGTTTTTAAAATGGACTTAATGAAATATTGTTGGTCCATAAATATATTATGTGAATTAATTCAGCTTGAAAAACATCAAAGCCTCTTGATAGCGCCATATTGCGGAAGACTGCGGTCTGGTGTCTGGGTCGGAGGATAAACACACAGGTGTTTAAGACAGCGCCAACGACCCATAACATTCACCAACATGCTGCGCAATTATCCCATATCACTCCCGAGTATACTTATCATCAACGTGCCGTACTTCGTCTTCCCAAATATGATGAAAAGACAACCAAATATAAATTATCTGAATTAAAAGAACATTTCCCTAGCAGGTTGTCTTGTCTCTGATGACTGAATTTGTCATCATTCGCTAAAAAATGTTTCCTTTCTGTTTGCGAATTGCTAGTAAATATTCCTCATCCATAGATAATAGCCTACTTCATTGATTTCGTTTCCGAGCGTGTTTTTGTTGACAGGCCGTGTTTTCGTTAACAGCGTGTTTTCATTGACAGAGCATGTTTACATGGACAGAAGTAACAATTCAAAGAATTGCTACTATCTTGTCAATTTTGATGTATGTATAATTTGGCGACATATTGTAATGAAGTTTGTCACATAAAATTAAACAGATATTTTATAATCAGTGTTATTTTTTTCTTATTGAAGTTCAGTGATAATAGGAAAGGGTTGTAATCATTAAGTGTACTTAATTAACTAGGTTGCAATATGTCAGTATGATCATATCAATCAATTTTAATAGTTCTGTTTGAGTGAAGGCATCATGTTCATCTTCTTGTAATGTGTTAATATAGTTTGATTTGTATAGCGACTTATACAGTAGATTGTCAAGGTGTTCCTGACCAGATGTCATTCATTCATGTACTTTTTATGCTCCTAAGGGTCACGTAATGTTGCTGCCCGATACAGGTGCTCATTCATCTCTCCACAGCAGTGGATGTATGGACCAGTACACCGGGATAACCCCCTACTCGTCTTGAAAGATGTACTGGGTTCACATACATCTGTTAAGCCTCTAATAGTTTTTGTTTAAGTGACTTCCCTCTTCATTCATTCATGTACTTGTTATGCTCCCAAGTGTCACGTAATGTTGCTGCCTGATACAGGAGCTCATTCATCTCTCCACAGCAGGGGATGTATGGACCAGTACACCGGGATAACACCTACTTGTCTCGAAAGATGTACTAGGTTCATATACATAACTGTTAAGCCTCTAATAGTTTTTGTTAGTGACTTCGCTCTTGAATCACTAAAAATCCTTTTGGCCGACGAGTAGAAGACTCATCACGTCTAGCAACCACACACACAGGGAGTGACGGTTTAGTCGTGCGACCGTTGTTTGATGCACGTCGCACGACGCAGTGAGTGCCCGTCTTTATTGTTGCTAAGTATATTTAATTAAATAGGTTACAATACATCAATAGGATCAACTTCATCATGCTCTTTTCTTGTTCATCTTCATGACATGTGCATACTGTTAGGCTTCTAGTAATAACCTTGAGTTAATATCCTAAGATTGTATTTTTAAGGTGGGTTACTATTAGAGTGTGGGAGAATGGACTAAAAACAAGAGCGACCGCTCACCAGGTCTGCGCTTCCACTGCGATTTTGGGTTGTAAAAGATTTCTTATAGCACTATTAGACCACATCGCATGATTTTACATTCTAAGGTTTTTAGTAGATTTTTCAGGAAAAATGTTTGAAAGAGCAAATTAAGTTAAATAATTTTAAATAATTTGGAGTTCATCCGAACAATAATTAAAAAAATACAATAGCCAGAGCATACCATGATGGGAATCGATCCCATGACATTCGCTTTTGTAGAACGGTCGTGTTAAACGATGTCTTAACCAACCGAGCTACTCATGCACTTGTTGAAATTAACCGTATTTTACACTACATGACAAAATGCGTTTTTGGTTTTGTAGGGACACTCTGGGGTATAACTTAAAGAAGGGAGATGAACATTGTTTTATAAGGACTTCCCAAGCAGGTTTTTTTTTGCTTGTCAAACACAAAAAATAAGGATTTAAGCAACCACTAAATCATAGTCTTGGATCTGCCCCTGATATGCCTAGACAAGCATAGTCTTCCCTACTTTACTCTCCTAGAACATTTCGTCCAAAGAACACCACCCGCCAGACAAAAATAACTTTCGAAACTGGGCGCAGCTATTTTGATAACAATTTTATCACTGGGGAATATCGAACGAATAATATGAGATCAAAACAGATGTTTTACTCGAGGGTAGCATAGCTCCAAAACAATTTTTAAGGATTATTATTGATGGCGTACAAGACAAGAATTTTTTTTATGGCGTCAGTGAGATGCCCTATGACTTGAAAGAGTTAATACCATGATCATTTTTGTATTAGTATTTAACGTTTTATTTGTGTGCTTTAGAAATAACTTGAAACACAATGTTGTCAACATGGCTTTTTATGGGTATCTTGGCTGAGTCAGAAGGGGTAGCGAGTTTCCGTATTTGCTATCAACGTTTTCCAGAATAAATAACTACAAAATAAATAACAAGTTAATCTCCTTTAATAATTGCAATAAAATAATATTTAAAAATTTTATATTTTAACAAAAATAAATGCTAGCCTGACATATGATATGATACAATAAGATAGCCAAAAATTATCAAATAAATGGCTTAGTCCATGGCAAACAGAGTTGAATAACTTTTAGGGGTTTTTTTTTTCAAAAACAGTTTTTGGATTTTGGAAAGTGATTTTATACTAAAAAAAAATTCATAAACAAAAGTGAAAATAATTTCATTTTTATTTAAAAATTGTAAATCACACACCATCTACAAAAGTTTTAAAATGTCTTGAGGATTAAAACTATTTCTATGCGTTATTGAACAAAAATTTTGATTGGTTAAAATAATGGATTGCAGATAATGTATATTCAAATCTGATTGGCTGATGAGCTAACTGATTTCAATGAATATATTATTCACTGTGTGTGATTGATCAGAATGTATTTAGATTTGTTTAACAGGTTTTTTGTTTTGCTATTTGACCTACAAAGCTCATTGTCTGTGTAATGTTAAATTAATGTAGTATATTTGACAAGGAATTCATTTAGTTTTTTTTTATCGTGGTCATTGCCATCTTCCTTTGCTGCAGAGGAAAACAATAATAATTTAGCCGGGTATTAGCTGTGTATGACACATTTCAACACATCTGTTAGTCTAGTTTTGACAATTATACATTTGTATTATGTTTGTAATTTTTTAATGAATTCTTAACGAAATATTTAGAAATGATTTTTAATCAACTTATTATGACTGATGTGGTTTGTCTATATATATAATATATAATCACTTTTATTGTCAAAAAACTTGTAACAAAGTCGTGGCCAATGGCCAAATTGCACGTTACAATTACATAATAAGGTAAAGCT
>JAOTQE010078349.1:0-15985 GCA_025631205.1 Nesometra sesokonis
CAAAGTGGCATGGAAATATATTCGACTATGACGAATAATCGACTTATGCACAGTCGACTTAGGCGAGTTTGACTGTACATAGGTTTCAAAATAATATACTTTCTAGGTCAGTTTTTATAGGAAATTGCCCTTCATGCAGATTTTCTGAGATTTACAGTCTGTTAATGGTTTATTTTTCGATTGACGATTTTCTCAAAACCATGTTTTTACACATGAAAGTTTCAAATGCTCATATCTGTGGCTCTACATATCCAATGAATGTCATTTAAGGTGTTGATTACAGCTTACATTATGCTCTATTAGAAGGTATCAATACCTCAATTTTTGATTTTCCTACCATGAGACTCATTTTGTGGTGAGACCTCACATTTGTCTGTAGTTTAAGTATCCTGCTATAGTTAATATCAATAATATCAACCCACATGTAACTTAGATGCCATGAAAATAATAATAAGCTATTTTTTTGTAATTAAAAATCTACCAGAAGTAGCTGTGTATACCGTATATATGCCCTCCCCAAAAACCTTTGAGTGGCTTCCCAACAAAGACTATTTGAGAGGTCTCACCACAAAATGAGTCGCATCGTAGGTGAGAACGAATTGAGATAATCAACAAAATAACTCTGAAGTGAAATTTTTGAGAAATTTAGTTTTAATCAATTATCAGTACTATGGTACTTATACTTAGTTAAAATATACTTTTTTAGTGAGTTTTAAGCAGGAAAGTGTCCTTCATGCAGACTTTCTGAGATTTGTAGTGTTTTTGTTGTTTATTTTAGCTTGCTTTATTGGCAATTTTCTCAGAACCGTCTTTCCATACATAAAGATATCAAACGCTTATATCTTTGGATCTACTTTTCCTATAGAAAAATGTAGGTTAAAGTTTATATTATGCTCTATTAGAAGGTACAAGTAACTCAATTTTTTATTTTTCTACCATGTCACTCGTTTTGTGGTGAGACCTCACATTTGGTACTGTAGTATATAGGCACACTGGAACAGCGCTCTATAAGCCTGCCCAACAAACCTGCTGTGATTCCATGTTCAAGGAGGTGGCTTATACCAGGGCCTATATGCTATAATCCCACTTTACACAAACTGACTATAATTCCATGTTCAAGGGGTGTATGCTTCTGCAATAGTCAGTACGGTGTATCCCACAATATATGTAAACCATTAATTCCCATCAAAGTATAATCTTTTTTTTTATTGTATATATAAATATTTGGTTTTATCCAACTTATTTTATAAGTTAAAAATTTTGTAGAAAATGCTAAATAGGTTTATACTAATTTCATTTATTATGTTTTAAATATACATTGGGGTAAATATCGATACATTTATAAAAAAAATGAACGCAAACAGGCAGAGAGGATTCATAAATATGGTAGGTCTGCCACTGCCCTAATAAACCTAAACAAATACACAAGAATATTATGTTTATGTTTTTTTAAGATGAAGTGCAGTGAGGGTCAGGACTGGTACCTCCAAAATTTACCAATATATTGGAATATTGTTTTTTAGATAATAAATATGTAAATCTCTTAGGTCCTAATAATCACAATTTGGATGCTGCATATAAATTGAAAGAGTAAAGTATAGAGTTATAATGAAATACTTACACTGTTAAGAAAAATCTAAAACCATCGATATATATGGATAGATGTAAAATATTCTAACAAGAGGATGTTATAAAATCTTGAATATGTGAAGTAGAGCTCCCAAGTTGTAAAGACAGAATTCCTGGAGATTTTTTCGTGGTCGTTCTACCACTGTTTGTAATGTCTACCCTTTCTATAACGTATGGAAAAATACCCTTATTTATAAGATCAAGACCTTGACTGTTTTTAATGATAATTTCTACCATGTACTGACATGGTTAAAACTGTGCTGTTACTGTTTACCAAAACATTACTGAACTTCATAGTTGCTATTTTAAATAAATAGACCAGTTGATGCTCTGATTGTGAATTTTTTACAAAATTTATTTATTAAATTTTATGGTGAACACTAAATTCTGGGAGAAAAATTGATAATTCCAGGAGCCCGGGAGATGATCCAAAATTCCTGGAGACTCCAGGACAGTCCTGGAGACTTGGGAGCTCTGTGTGAAGTAAGAAAGGTATACAAACCAAAGATACAAAGGTCATATAAAAAAAGAAGGTAAAATGTATATTGTATGATACATTGTTAAGGCAATGTGAATTAGAAAGTTTAATATTGACCAAAGAAATGAAGTTCATCTTGAAAAGAGTTATAGAAAAAAAGGAGGAAATATTTGTATGTAAATGTTACGGTTAAAGTTAAGGTATTATTACGTAGTTGAAAGCCGGGCCAAAATAACCACTATTTGTTCATACATCTTTAATTAACATTGCCTACTTCAGTAGAATTTTTATTTGTGATACATTTATTTTCTTGCGGTGTAATAAATGTTTTATATAGGAAGTGTTTGATTTTCTTTTCCAAAACAAGACCTAGGAACTGAAAGTTCCAAGTTAATTTCATATTTGAAAGTATAATGCATAATCTCAGAAATGAGATACACATCATTGTGCTTTTGATTCAATATTTCAACATCGGTTATATCATCATGGAATCTTAACCAGCAATTATGTAAATGTGAGTGAGTGATGCTTGGTGCAAATGCAGGACATTTGTTTCTTACTAAACACCACTTGCAATTAAGGTCTACGATTCCCAAGTAAAATTGAATAAATGATAATAGTAACAACCTGTGTCGTAAATTTTAGGCTAACTATTATATTTGTACGATTAGTGCAATGTTAGATGTTTTGTTATTTTGTGATTAAAGATGTTTTGTCCACTGAGAAATTAAATTTTAAAAATCAAAAGAATTTTATGAAGTTCAGGAATAGAATGAATTTTGGCATGGTAAGGACAAGGCCATTTTTAGCTTGATTTTAATGGGGTACAACAGGGCACCAGAGACCATTTTGTACAAATTATATCCTTATGTATTACTAAAAATAAGGCACAAAGGTCTAAGTGGCCTTGACGATGGTCATTTTTTTAAAGAACTGAGACCAATTCAGAGGGCACCAGAGGAAAATGACCTTGGTGCCTTGGTTAAATTCCTGCATCTGGATATTGTCTTTGGCAAGACGTGTAATACATTGTTATTCAGTTATGCTGTTTTAACCGATTCAATATTGTGTAGTATTGAACCCCATGCATGTAATATCCAACCCCCAAGTTGCAGTCACCTGATTTCACTGGTTCCATGGTTGTATTCGAGAAACTGGTGCATACATTGCAGAAGATATTGTGATCTGCATGAAGGCAAACTTGCAACTAGAAACACCTGTTAATGGTCAGTGTTTTGCACAGTTGATTACGGCTGATTTTGAAACTTTACTAATAAAAAAAGCCATAATACTAAATTACAAGAATATCTGTTAATGTTTTCCATGAATATCTGCAAAAATATGGACATGTATTTAAAATGTAGGGTTGTCCTAGAAAACCCTGACAAATCTGAACTCCAAGTAAACTGTTTAAACAAGTTAAATATTATACCTCAGCTCATACAATATTTCTATAATATTGAATGCCTTTGAGGACAATAACAAAAAATATTGTACACAAAATGTTGTAAATAGCGTATGCACATCCGGTTTCTCAAATAAATGATTGTTTGTGAAATCAGATGACAGCGGCTTGGGAGGTTGGATATTACTCACACGCAGTTCAATACTATATAATATTGAACTGGTTAATACAGTATTGGATAATAATTGTAGGTATCCCCAAAAATAGGCATTAAATTATTATACAAGCAGGGGTTTTGTTAAAATTTCGTAAGAAGGCAATAACTATTTCACAGCAGGTAACTTTAAAAACGATTTACAGAGTCCACCCCTTTCCACCCATATTCACAGGCAGATGAAATCCGCCGACAGACAGCAATTTTTACCGGTTACCTGCTATTAACAAAACCCCTGTACAAGTATCCACTTAAATTACATTCTTTAATCAAGTATATTAAAAAATTATGGTCTACGTATATTATGTCTCAGTGGACAATACATCTTCTGTGTAATGTTATTTCTTGATTTATTTAGCATATTTTTGAATAGTGTTTTGTAGATTAATCCTATATTGCAGTATTGTAATTAATAATTTATTTATTTTTATTGTAGTAATTGTGTATTGTATCATTTCATTTTAATATTGTAAAATACATCCATCCATCACTAAATACAGAGTAATTAAAATGCTTTTAATTGTACTGCAGTTACTGCAGTAATCCAGTGCTGTTTTCTTTGGTGTCTGCATTGGCACACATGATCAAATCTTGACGTGTTGTTTTCAATAAATCTCTTTCAATTACTGAACTAATACAATTGTAACTAAATTACTGCAGTAACTGCAGCAGGATATTTTTTTACATTGTTCCTTACTCGAATATTCACAACAATCCATGCATATAACTGCAAACACAAATGAGGCAAGGTATGGCAAAATCACCAAGTTGTTGCAAAGGAAATTATTGAGAAATAAACAAATAAACAACAGGAAATATAAACAAATACAAAGGAAATTTTTGTACAATATGTTTTATAGTTTGGTTTGATGTCCGATTTTGACAATTGATGCCTCATTTTAAAGATAAAATGCTGAATAGGATTTTAATATTATCTCTATTTTTTCATTTTGCAACAGCTTGGTGTGTTTGCCATGTCTTTCCCTAATTGTGAAAGTACTTTAGCTAATATGAAAAACCTTCAAAATTTGTAACATTTTCATTCCATAAATTCATTCCTTGTAGTTTAATGTATTGCATTTTCCTATTCCAGGATACGTATTTCCATTTAAATTTTAAGTACTATGGCACAATCAATGAGGTTGCAAAATATTTGAGTTATTACACGCAATGTTCCCCTTAAGATTTTCTAATGAATTTGTTTAATATGAATGAATATCCAATGGCTTAGATATTGTAAAATGATTAAAAATTAAGTCAGTCATGTTTACCATAGTAATATTTGTTTACAAGCTGAAAGTACATGTGGAAGCAGTTGGCGCAGCTGTCTGTTTCCGACTTTACTTCAAATTGCGAAGTCAGTTGTTCGATGTTCACTCTGGTCAGCTGCTTGTGTTCTTAGGCACGACACTTTAATCATGTTCCCTCTCTACACCCAGGAGTATAAATAGGTACCTGGGAGGTACAAATACCATATGCGCTGAATACAGCTGCAACATTGTGGAACAGATTGCATTCCATATGTGTTTGTTACAATTACTGGGGGTAATAATTGTGAAGCGCTTAGAGGCCTTGGCAATAAGCGCTATATAAATATCACAAACTGGTATTATTATATTATATCTTAGGCCATTATATATTATGGGGATGAATGCAGATCATAAAAGATGGGGAAAACATAATTTTTATTTGGGGAGGGGGAGAGGATAGTACAATTACTTTACTAAGTGTATTATTTTTTTAATTGATTTTTTTAAAATTTTGTTTCCCCTCCTGCAACATTGGTGTGGTTACAGTCATGTCTTTTCCTTACCTATTACTGATTAATTAAAGATGTATTGTCAGCTGAAAATTTTGAAATTAACTTGCATATTTTGAAGAAATATATTATGAGCATTGAAATTGGGATGTAAAAAATATTACCACATTATGTGTATATTCCCATTAGGCAGTTTGATAAAATTTACCCTACCTTTTCAAAGAAATGTAGGGTACTTTTGTCACCACTGACTTATCGCATTAAACTTTTATAAAGGGTAGGAATATACTGTATAGGTAATTGCTCAAGTGGAAATGAATCCAATTATCAATTGCGATAAGACTTGACAAAACTTTCTAATTGGATGTACACTTAATTAAAAAGTTCTTTTATGCTTAATTTTGTTAATTTTTGGTCAGTTTTCAAATGACAATACATCTTCATATACACCTATCCTTGGGTTTCTCAGCCGGTGATCTCATCAGCACAATAATTATCCACTGCATTTCTCACTTAACTTAACCTGTATACATAATTGTTCATAATTATATAATGTAATAATTTTTATTTAAAAATATAAATACTGTAGATTTAAGGGCATTGTCCATGTATAATAATATCAATATTTTGTATAATTAGAAATACTGGTTAAATTATTTTAAATATTTCTGTAGAATATTTCTAATTGCTGTATTGGTAAATTTTTGAAGGTTTATTTCTTGGATACTGTACATAGTCTCATTCAATATCCATGCCGTAGTTCAACGACCTTGAGAGAGATGTTCAAATTGTTGTTTATACCACGCCTTGATGTTCTATTATTAATCCTGGTTTTAAAAATATTGAAATAAAAACATTTTATTGAAACAGTCACTTAACAGTTTTGTGTGAAAATAATTTGAGCCCTGTAATTATAATCGTCTACGATTATAACATTTGTCTGCTTAAATCAAATTGAATTTTTTTTTACTTAAAAGTAAATAAATGTTTCATGTATTTTTTTCCATATTATCTTTTTGTGTGCAATTAAAAGTTCATATCATATCTGTGATGACCCCATTGAAAATAAGTTCCACAAAAAAACTTTCATTTGCTATATCTCTGTTTATTTTTAATGTTTTTCACGGTTTCTTTTCTTTAAACGGTTTTAAAATTGTAGTAATTAATAAATAATTGCTGTTTCATCACATACTGTATGTACATTTTTACCATAGTTTTCATGAAATGCAAATGAAAAAAAGGGGAAAAAGAAGTAAAATCCAGAAAAAAATTGAAATTGCATGAATTGCAAGATGCAGTAAAGAGTATTAAACAAGTTCTAATACCTCAATGAGCTCTGACTCAGTACCATCCTTGTATCATGGTTTGGTTTGGACTGTGTGATACACCAAGGAAAGCCTAAGTCCGAAGAGTTGCTTTCAAATTTTTAAAAAACTGTTCATCTATGACTTCTGGCTTATGAGCCATAGAGCACTGTCTCTTTAGAAGTTCCATACCATGTGGTTAAATAAATAAATGAATTGTGCATTGTTTTATTATGTAATCAAATTGCGACCATCACCGAAAAAAACATTAATCACACCTCTAAATTTTCCAACCATCACCGAAAAGATTGTTAATAAGGGGCATTCTAAAGCGTCATCTGGCTGGAACTAAAAATAAAATAAAGTGGATTTTACATTCCTCAGTTTTATGAACGCTCAATTTTACATACACCTAAAATCACCTAAAATTGTAATATTTAAACTTTGAACATTGATTTTAAACAGGACATGATGTAAAATGTGTTGAAATTAAAAGTAGATAGATTTACTATATTGAACATCTCCTAAACGAAGTACAGTAATTAAATGAAGGAACAAAACAATAAAAATACCATAGCTTAATTTTACAAACCCTCAGATTTACATACAGCTTCTGGTCCTTTACAGTATGCAAAATTAAGGTTTTATTGTACTGTACATATTTGAAATGTTTAATTCTATTGCAAAAGATATATTTAAATTTTCATTATTTTTCCCATCTCAACCTTACTGAGTAAGTACTATACTATGTTTAACGTCAGAATTTGGTGAACATATTCCTTCTAATAATCTCCCTGATGTAAAAACATAATTATACATTATATATTGGTTATTGGTGGGAGCAGTTGAGACAGCGGTTGCAGTTCAGAATCCCAATCGAGAGGTCGGTGGTTCGAGACTCGCTCACGCCAGCTCTTGTGCACCTGAGCAACCCACTACTCACATTGCTTCAGTCTACCCAGCTGTACGATGGGTACCGGAAAATTGCTGGGAAGTAACCTGCGATGGGCTAGCGTCTCATCCAGGGGGAGTATCATACTCTCATCCACTTCATGATATTGAAACTGGAAATAAGCTCCAGTTCTATGAGCCTTCAGGCTTGGATAATGGATTTACTTTTACATTGCTTATTGAGCTTGATGCTAATCCCTAGTCACTATAAGCGGAAGCTCAGTGGTCTAGCAGTACGAATGTCAGGCTAGTGACCTGGAGACCTGGGTTCAAATCCCTCCCGAGACCAACATGATTTTTCCCCAAATGTTAGCTGTACTGAATATTCAATATGTATTACGTCAGATTTGGGAAAATATATATCTGGTAATCTCCCCGACTCAAAAAATATTTGATTTTTAGTTTTTGCTTGCCTTTCATGACTTTTTAGACCGTTTTGGTATTGGGTGCTCGTCTAGGCATTGACGTTAACCTACAAATTCTAATTTTATGGGATATTTAAAAATAATACACATTTTGTTGACGTTTACAGTTGACTGGAAATACTCAACTTTCCTGTTGCCCTAAAAACGGTTGGAGTATATGTGCAGTGTGAAACTGGGCAGGGCTTTACCTAAATGACGTCGATCATGGCGTTCCTATCCTCATGCGTAAACTTCGTATTAAAGCATACCTACTTGATACTTGATATTAGTGGCAAAGGTTTAGGCCTTTATGCCCTTTAAAACCCCACTTCGATCTAGTCATGATTTAAAGCAGTTCACTGGGTGCAGAAACCACATCATTAGGAAGTGAATTCCAAATAGTGATTATTCTCTGAGTGAAAAAGTGTACTCTGCATTTAAGGGATCTAATAAGTTGTTTTTTAAACAATTTACTTGAATAGCCTCTTGTTCTGGTACTTGTGTTTCAATCAAAGAATTGATCCGCATTTACTTTTTCAAAATTATTTATAATTTTAAACACCTCTAATTCTTCTCTTGACTAATGGTAACAGATCAAGAATTTCTAACTGTTCACTGTATTTCAAGGCACTAAATTCTGGAACCATTTTGGTAGCTCTTCTTTTGATTTTTTCTAGTGTTTCTGTATCTTTCTTCAAACCAGGACTCCATGCTTGTATACAGTATTCAAGATGTGGATAGGATTTATATAAGACCTGAATACTACTAAAATGATATCATGGTTTAATAATTACACATTGATTGTACATATACTTGCTATTTTACACATTAATTGTACATCCACTTGCTATTTTTATGGTTAGCTATTTTGAAAGGTAGAAATTTGAGCATATTATAAACAGCCTATAGATTGCACACTAAAAGAGATGAATTCTAATTATAATGCATCACCTAACCCTAGTAATTCAGACACATTAATGCCAAGTAACATCCTTCAATGACAGGCACATTAATGTTAAGTAACATGCTTCAATGTGCTGCTGTACATGCATTTAATGTTCTTGAAACCTATGTAACATTAATGTTCTCATTCATCATGGTTTCCTTGCAATGCTCGTCATTGCTTTCTCATCCGTTTACATTAGTAATAACCATCTCCTTCATTTTCTGTATTTCAGCCTGCAACTGCAATGACTTGGGTATAAGCCAATTCTAATAGCTTCATCGAATAAATTATAGCATGAAGCCGATCCAGGATTGGGTTTTAAGGGGCTTAAACCTGGATTTCGACAAGCAAAAAAACCCTAGTTGTACCAACAAGCTCTGCTTTGCATCTTGTGGTCTCTATACGACCACATTACATCGGTGCTAGTCCCTTAATAGTAAATTTTATGACAAGGTTAAAGCCTGTTAAGCCCTCTTCTTAAATCTTCCCCTATTGCTGTTTGTCACTAATCTAATTCTGCCTGGCTGATAAATTCATCACCAACTGCAATCTTCAACCGGGGTGGATTTATATGAGCCATACACAGGAATCAAATAAAGGAATGCTTAACCCCAATCTCATCATCAAGAACATGCCATCTAACTCACAATCATAAACCCTTCCCGTCCCCACCCCACCCCCATGCAAACTCAGAATTATGGATTGACCCATGTTGGACATTAACATTGCTCACCAATTGTTAAGCTACTTTAGTATAATTTAGGCGGTAGATTACGGCTTTTGCATGCAAAATCTACCGCTTTTTGCAAAATAATACCAATATAAAAATGTACATAAGGTAAACTATAAAATGAACACGATACCATACCAAAATATGTACTGGCATTAAAATTAGCCTAATTCCCCTCCTAATAATGTTTAGTTTTTAATGTTTCGATCTTATACATCAACCATCTTCGCTCCTGAGGAAGATCGAAGTGTATTGGTCAAAACTTCAAGAAGCTCAATTGTTCTTTTCAGACCTATGCACAAGGTGTACTCGGTGTTGATCATCTGTCATCATCTAGACTTGCTCCACGTCTGTATATATACCCGTGCATTGCTGGCCGGTGCTCTTGGTGTCTATGACAGTGGCCCGCAGCTAGCTTCATGCACGTGGTGTACTCGGTGTTGATCATTGGTTATCCTCAGACGAACATTTCAACGTTGTCGCCAGTTATCGCAATTCTCCATGCAACAAGCCAATTACACTGTACTTTCTATTCCCGAATCCTGTTTCAAGATGTCCATGTTTTTGTGGGACGTCATCTTCAACATTACCCGTGCGTTGCTGGCCGGTTGCTCCTGGTGTCTTTGACAGTGGCCCGCAGCTAGCTTCATTCTCATTGCTGCAATTTTGTTGGTCACTCAAGCAATATACAAGTACATCTTCTTGTCGTCCTCAGACAAGCATTCTAACATTGTCGCCAGTTATCACAATTCTTGCAATGATCCAATCCCCCTGTACTTGTTTTTCCCTAAATCCTGTTTCAAGATGTCTACGGTTTTGTGGGGCGTCCTCTTCAATGGTACCCATGGTTGGTAGTTCCTGGTGTCTTTGACAGTGGTCAGCAGCTAACTTCATTCTCCTTCAGCCATTTTGTTGGTCACTCTTGGTAGCTTACTATACTTTTGATTTATTTTTTATAGCATGCTATACAATGTTGCTTTGTTATAACACAGTAGTATCACATAAATTGCACCCCTAAAATTCATGGTTTTATAAATTTTAATTTCTGCCTAAATATTTTTTTTTTCGTCTTGAATCAACAACATTTTTCATTATTTTTTTTACAGTTGGTTGTTTAGAAAAAATATATGCATTCATGTGATTATCTATAGTCCTTTATAAAATAAATTAGCATAAAACCAATTTCCAAAATGTGTGTGGCTTAACAACTACTAAATTATGCAAACAGGCATTTTCAAGTGAATAACACAGACTCTATACTATACTGGCATGGTGGATTTATTATGAAGTATCGTGGTATAGCTAAAAAAAAGGAAAGAAGAGCAACAAGAAAACCAAAGAATCATGTTAAATTATAAATTAATAATAAATACACTTTGAAAAAAGTTTCATGTCACCAAGTCCAAGCTCACTGAATGTTCATATCAATCAATATGATGAGGTGGAACCTGGATGGTGGTGCTCACGGAATCTATTTTTACAAGAGCTTTCAGTTTCTCTGAAATAGGATACTGCAGGGGTCTCGGTTACTTAGCATGGGATCAGATGAAGGCTGGTAACGCAAGTCTGCAGGATTAGCCTAGAGTCTCCTGGAAAATGTGCCATCTCCCGAACTTCAGGAAATACCCAATTTTCTCCAAGAATTTGAATTTTTCATGATTATTTCCGGTATTTTGATAAATTAGCAATATAAAAAAATGTAGTATTTTTATTTATTTGGGCATTAAATGGTATTTTGAAGGTCCATTTGTCAATAATTGTACCAATAATAGCACCTTTTCATTTGTAATAAAGCAGTGTTGTTCATATAATTTCATTTTTATATGCCCATATAGTACCCCGAAACAGTTACGAACATTGGCCAACAGTCTTCAGGATTTCTGGTACTCCAACTCTGTTTTTTTTTATCGGTCTTGTCCTTCGACGCAACAACCAGAATTGTTACAGTGCATGTAGCAAGGGCCATATCTCATGGCTGTGATTCACCACTACAGTGGCGCCCTCTTTGAAATGTTTTATTTTTCATTTATCATACTCGCAATACTTGCATACAAAACACAAAATATTCAGTCATTGAACTTACAGTGGAATGTTTATTTCAAATGATTTGTAATAAAAACCCTAAAAATTGATAAAATTAAATTAAATTCACAAATAATAATGAACATGTAGTGATTTTTGTAAAGATACCTTTGCCTAAAATACCAATTGGTATTTTGGTTAAAATGCAGTTTTTAATTAAAGTAAACAATTTCTGCCAGAGATACTTGCCTCAGTATTACAAATACAAAAGTGAAATTATCTCATTTTACTTTAATTGCAAGTAATGTAATTAAAAAACCTTAAATTCAAATTACATTTATGTAATTTAATCATATAAAAATTAAGAAACAAACTGTATAAAATTGCCTAAATTACCTTTATAAAAATTAAATACCCTATTAAAGATGTTTTGTCACTTGAAATTGACTAAAAAATCACAACCACTAATTTTAAAATTAACTTGCTCATATTAAATCAACATCAGATTTAAGAACATTTGAGTATAAATTAGTGTATATAAAACTTGTTTAATAAGCTTTTTACACTAAACATGACCAAACATCTCAGAGGCTGCCAGTGTTTTAATGTTTTTAGCATGTGATGTTGCAAAATTTGGGGTATATTTTTTAATATCCCAATTTCTTCAAAATGAGAAAGTTATTTTCAAAATTTATTTTTTTGTCATTTTTCATGTGAAAATACATCTTTAAACCACAAAAATACAATGGAAGGTATTATGTGATTAATGCAAAATTTTTACAATAGAAAAATTTTCAATTTTATACAAGCAGTAATCTAATATATGAGTCTTATTATTACATGCTTTAGGCTGCAGTGAATATACAGTGGTTTTCTAGCATTGAAGTAGGAAATCCTATCATTCATTGTGTAACAATTAAAAAATCAATCATATTAATAAAAACAAAAACGGATTTGCAATGTTAGGAAAAAATGAATCAATAAATCGCAACTATACACAATCACATGACCAGGCTAGGTGTCATGAGATCAGCATAACAATGAAGTCTTACAAACCCCAATAACTGACTCACCAAAAGATTCACTCAGGCTGTAATTAGCAAATTTGGGTTTGGACAAATATTGCTGCTGCCAAAAACTTTGCATAAAATAGGGAAACTGCTATAAAAGTTTGTGAAGGACAATATTTTAACAGAGGTAATGGACAAACTTGAGGAGATAATGAAAAGTAGAAAAGATAACTAATTTACCATACCTCTCCTTACATCCCTTCACCCACATCTCTCATTACCACACAGAAACGATCATTTACTACAATATCTCATCTTGAAATATTAATAGAAACTTATAAATAATTCTCGGGATGGTCAGTTCAGAAAAGCGGCAAAAACAAAACAATCTTCCGTCTGCCTGGTAATGGTAACGGTCACACTTCGCTTCGCTAAAGATTAAAACGCCCTCCTCTACCCCACACACAGTTTTGTTTAACAGCATCAAAAAATGTTTGTATGTAGCATCCCTTAAACCATAATAGTACAGATACCAGGCTGTAGAAAATAGCCTAATATTTTAAGTATGAATCAAACCTAGACATCTAGGTTGGAAGGCAAGCAAATAGGAATCAAACCTAGACATCTAGGTCAGAAGGCAAGCAAATAGGAGTCGAACCTAGACATCTAGGTCAGAAGGCAAGTTTTTTAACCACCAAGCTTAAGCACCATAGTTGAAATTAATTTATAAAATTTTTGTAAGTTAATTTAGCATGATTTATTTGCATGTTATAAGTAACAGTAATAAATACAGTAATATATATACAGAGACTGCAATCACGCTACGGTCAGTTTTTTTTAGCCAAACTGGCTAAAAGTTGCTGATTTTTTTTAGTCATATTAAACATTCTTTAGCAAAAATGTTTAAAAAAACCATAAAAACTGATAAAATGGCCACCAAATGGACAGGTTTTGGAAATTACATCTAGCCATTTTTTTGAGAAAGAGGTCATTTTTATTTTAGCCAAATGAGAATTCCAGTTTCATTGGCAACTTGGCAAATGGTTAGAGTGAGCATAGATATAATACATACTCCAAGCAATGAGATAAATGCACGGCTCCCAAGTCTCCAGGATTAGCATGGAGTCTTCAGGATTTTTTTATCATCTCGATCCCGGGCCCAAGGAAATACTCAATTTTCTCAAGGAATTTGAATTTTTCAGGAGTATCTCCAAGATTTTTGATAAATTAGTAATATAAACAAAGAAATACAGTATGTAGTTTTTTCACTTATTTTGGCCCTAAATAGTATTTTGAAGGTTCGTTAGTCAATAATTGTACCAAATAGGTCTATAATAGTAAACAATTTTTCATTTGTAATAAGCATAGTTATTCATATAATTTCACTTTTAGATGCCCATATAGTAGCACCAAAAGAGTTACAAATACTGATTGACAAAATATCAAGGATTTCTAGATTTCCAACTTGGGAGCTCTGTGTTACATGTCACCATGTCAGGATTGAATATTTCAACATAAATTATGTCATCATCAGGAATGATCATTCCTAATGATGATGATACTGTAATTTATAACAACTAAACAGCTTAAAATTTGGCCCTTGTTTTATTGCACACCACACCATCCTAATTTGTGAGGTGTCTTGGCAAAATGAGTCGTGTTGTACGCCAGGTGATTTTGAGATATAAAAAATTGGTAGAAAGAAAAAACACAGGAAGGAAATTAACAGTTGTATATCTTTAAAGTCGATTTTCTCAAAAATGTGTTTCCATACTTGTATTTTTCAAACTTATTTTTGTCTGGTAATATTCTACCTATGAACCTCATTTAAAAACCAAATTAAAGCGTATTATCTCTTCTATACGAATACTGTATAACAATAACTCAATTTTGTTTTTCTGTACAAGATTCATTTTGTTATGACACCTCACATTAGTGAGGTTTTCGCAAATTTTTATAAAAAAAACGAAAACGAAAATGGATACGTCACACTTACATTTTTTAAAGTTGCTGAATACGTTACAAAATGTACCAAATTTTCCAAAAATGAATCGTTGATGATCGTGGTAAAATACTGACCAACCCTGACAGATATTCAAGGTGTTCTATTCAAACGTTACGAGGATTTACGACATATCCGTTTTCGTATTTTGTAAAGTTGAAAAATCTCACTATTTTTGCAGCAATGTTATTTAAATTCAGTCTTAATCATCTGTGCTACAATAGAGTCAGCCCATCAGAATCAAGAGCAAAACCATATCTCAGAAGTAATGTATTTTATTTTACTGACAATAATAAAGATTTTGAATCATATCTCTGTGCTATGTACAATAGAATCAACCAATCACTAATCAAGGAACAACATCATCCCTGCCAACTTCTTGTTCTCATCATCCCTGTCAACTTCTTGTTCTCATTATCATCCGCTGTGTTATGTACAATGGAGTCAACTTGCCGTCAGTAATCAAGGAACAGCATCATCTCTTCCAGCTCCTCGTTATCATCAGATGGTAACGGTTCCATTCTCAATGCATCGTCCACTGCTGGCATCGGACGGATATCATTCGCAGATGGATGTACAAGTTCAACTCTTCTTGCTCTGAGAAAAAAAATAGTTTATTTACTATACATCAGAATTGGCAGGTTTTGGGGAATATTGTTGCTAGTACAGGATTTTGTACTTGAAAATTTCAAAAAGTGGGTTAGAAATTTAGTAAAAAGAATAAGTACACAGAGGTAACCAGACACTTACCTCAAAAAATGTACTGGTAGTTGGCCCCATAAAGTACATGTGAGGTATTTTTAGTTTTCACTGAGCCTACCATTTACAGTCCAATTCAAAATAAAATTTATTACATTTACATTTTATTAAAAAAACTACAATACAGTTGAACCTCCCTGTGCGAACACCTCTCGTAAGCGGTCACCTCCCATAACGGACACCAATTCAAAGACCTGTTTATTCTTCTATTCAGTGTATTAGGTATCTCTCATAAGTGGACACCTCCCGTAAGCGGACACGAAAACGTTTTGTCTTAAAATTTAGAAATTGGTCGCCTATAGGTTCCCGAAAATTGCACTCGAAAATAATTAAAATTAAATTTAAAATATAATTGCGGGGGGGGGGGGGGGG
>JAOTQE010078360.1:0-19562 GCA_025631205.1 Nesometra sesokonis
AATGATCGTGAAGGAAGCACGAGCGATGCCGATCAAGGTAGATTGACCCCGAATACCATTGCCGAGCAAGCCCGACCGTCAAAATAGGTTTGATCGGGACTGATCGAGTTGGCCTGATCGGCAGTGGGAACAGGGTATTAGATGACATGGATCTCGATTTGAACCATTCTGACACAGTTGGCATAGTTCTCTACACTTTATGTATATGCCACTTGTGTTTTCTCTAAGGCAGTTTGAGACCATCGGTTTCCATTTGAGCCATTTTGACACACTCAGCAATCCATGTTGCTTGTGGGTGTCCACTGCTCCAAACAGTTAGGCTATACGGCCTCCTCTTGCCTTCTATTTCCACCTCTTTTGAATCATTTTAACACACTTATTACGACTCTAGCTCGATATTTAGCACCGTATTAATACAGTGCATATCATTAGTAGGTACGTTGGTGTTAAAATTGTGACAAGAATTCCGGTAGTGGTGGCTATCTCCGCAAAGTTTAGCGTCCCTAGAGAGGGCGACCCTAACCTCAACTTTATCATTGCAGAGATAGCCAGAGCACTATCAGACCTCTAGCCACTACGTAAAATTAAACACTAAAACATTATAATGATTTTAATGTGATGATAAAACGAAACGACAAATAATGTTAAAACTTGTTCTCACCCAAATTACACTCGGAATTAAATTTAACCTTTAATAAGTTTTCGTTTTGTTAATTGCATTAATGTTGTTTTGTAGATTGAATAATAAGCATTTGCTACATTATTGAAATCGAAATGACGTAATGGTTGAATATTTTTAGCATTACTATACTATACAGTATTGTAAGTAAAATCCAATGTTTTTTTTTTATAGTATATATTATGTAGATTATAAATAGGCATCCATGTAAATTGATTCACAAACGAAGACACTTGGTAGGAACTTAGTACGTGTTCTATGAAGATGTTGTTGAAGTACAATTGTGCTCAATAAATTAATGAAATACAAATGTACAGAGGCGGATCCAGCAAAGGTAGGAGGAGCCGATGCCAAGTTTAACAAGCATAGGTACGACATTTTAACAGCAAACTGATGGCAATTGGCCATGACCCGCCTAGAGCCTGGAGATGCTCTCTGGTGTAATTTTAGAGGCACAAGGCGGCTGCAAATAATATTCTGCCAAGCCAAAGGGTGGGGGAGGGGGTGACCCTCACACTTGGATCCGCACCCAATGTAGCCCAAATAGCTGTATTAGTTGAGTAATGTGAGGTTAAAATGAGATACATTGTGGAAAAAGGTGTAGACAATTAAAATGAGACATAAATATTAACAATAAAACTTTTCCATGATAACAGGGTCTCTCATTTATTAAAAACACATCATCTTACATTCATATTGCTTCATAGTCTCACAATCACTCTTGAAAAATAACTAAAAAAAATAAAAAACAAAACATCAATCCAAAAAAATACACCTTTGAAATTAACAGTCTTCACAAATTCATAAATTATTAACAGCAAAACCAAAAAATACAAAATATTTCTTTTACATGCATTCTATCATTATAAAAATTAGCTTCCGATTGGCGGCAATCAAATATTATATTACATAAACAGCCAAGCAATCACACAAAGATTTCAAAATATCTTATTTTAATGACATAAAATATCATGTTGTCTTATAAAAATTTAATATTTCTTAATATTTACATTTTATACACACCATTTTGGTTCAAAGTTTTACTGTACACATATACATAATTGTTTATGTACTACTACTACTACTACTTTTTTATCTCTCCAGAGATTGATAATGTGATGGCATAGGAATCTTTCATTTTCACTAAGAACTCAAATTAAAATAAGATTAAGTAGTTCCGGCTCTCATAGCAACACATTAACATGATATGATGATAATGAAAATAATTTTTCTGAACATAATTATATTAAGTTTAAAATGCTGATTTTATATAAGAAACAAAAATTATCAACATTGATAATGCAACTCAAATTTACTGATTTTTAATCACTAATAAGCGTTTTGGGAAGTCCTGAAACATGACAGAAATACATTGAATACCATTTACATTTAACAATGGCTGTACAGTCAACCGTCTCATTTACAAATATATTTTACAAACACTATTCAGTCACTTAGTGCCTGATGATGTAAACAAGGACAATTTATTGTTGATAATTATTTGCTGTTCCTGTTTCTCCTAGTTAATAATAAACAACACCCAAAATAACAGGCCTTAGGTTATATGCTTACATGAAAATTCCCAATTACAAACTTTATCTATTACAAACACCTTCCAGTTCAAGGGGTGTGTAAATGAGGTGTGACTGTATCATATATCATTACTGGAGTATAGGTTAAACATTTGATACACTCATTTAGCTGAGTCAGCCATATATATTTGGATTCCAGCTAATTAGAAGTCGCCAGTTAGATCACGCAAACATTACACAATTGTCATTTTACACAAAACATTTGTTATTTTAAAAATAATGAGTGATTTTAGATTGGTCTGTGACAAATATTGCCTACTAAATCATGAAGTAACTTACTTAAGAAGACAATATAACCACTATGGCCAAGCAGGACATGAGTCATTATATAGCAATATTATTGAAACAATATGATGGGGGTTGGAAAGTGTTTTCAACACCTTCCTTTATTAAGACCTGAAAAGCAATTGACTTAAAAAACTTCCGATAAGTTGAAATGTCAACAGCTGACAAAACCAAAGAAAATTTAAAACTATAATTTGTTCACCTAGGTGTCACATAGTACATTATTAAATCAATTATTTTACATGATTTTACACTTTAAAATGATTCTTTATGCACAATATAAATCCTAAGATATTAAAATATGTTTAAATGTATTTTGTTGTGTCCATTTTCATATCATGTTTAACTATCACCTTTTATATTACCATTAAAGACTTTACCTGTTATCAAATTTGATCACATGATTTAAAGGTTTAAAATGTTTCCATAAAATTTAAACTTAAAATAATTCTTAATTGATGGTATTTATTCATTTAGCTTATCTTCAAGGTGTTTTTATCTGCAATAATAATATACAGTTTAAATACACAAGGTACAAAAATACTTATGATACAATGACAAAATAATTTAAGAATAAATGGCACTGAACTCAATTTAACATTTAGCACAGTATTGGAATAAAAATAAGTTGTCATAGTAAAGTAGTATTACTGATCAGTAGTAGTTTTTAATTATAAACTGAATATTTTTTGTATATTTTATGTCCATAAAGTAAACTTTACATTTTTTATGTAATGTAATGCAAGACTTTTACAACATCAAATATATGTTTTGTAAGCCATTTCCAACTAGTACATATATTATTTAAGACTTTTACAAATTTGAACATCAGATGAATTATTTGAATGTACATTGATTACTGTTGATTTAATCTTTTAATGTTTGTATGTTTAGAAAGCCAACATGTTTTAATACATCACACCTTTGAAAGAGGGGGTGGAAGGGAGCATATTCTGCAACATTTACATTTGGATATTTCACTACTAAATTTGTATGCACCATATTTTAATACTTACAATTTTGAGGTATCAGGGATTTTACAAAAACATTATACTTAAATAAATTATAGGGTTCTCAACTCAAAAATTCACCTAATTTCTAAATTTAATGTATTGCACTGTTTAATGGCATAAATCTTAAATGCTCAAGGTGTTTTAAATTTTAAATTTATGTGGGTGGGGGTCCGTTGGTGTACGTGAGCATCGGTTGAAACGATCGGGCAAAATTGTTCATTAACAAACAACTGTAGTCTTCCTCTGTCATTGGAACGAGGCAGGCGACACCTAGCAACAGGATCATGAGTAGATGAAGAGGAAGTGCGGCTCGGAATACACGGCCAAAGAACGCAGGACGCTTCGCTGGACTTGACTTATCTCTAAAATGAAAAAATAGACAAAATAGTTTAGTCAAAACAGTTATATTTATAGTGGAAATAATACTATACCATTAAAACCATGAAACTGGGTAAAATGTAAAAAAGTATAGTAAAAGTAAAAAGGTTTATAGTTAAATTACTCAATACCACCCTTTAAAAAACAGAATTCCATGATAAATTATTTCCCAAGTCTTCCCAAAGTCATGAAACCAATGTAAACTGGGATGAACTGGACCTTCTCTAAACCAACCTGTCTGGAAAAATGAACCAAATCAATGATTCAAAGGGTTGTCAGTCAGAATGGGGCTCAGTTTTGGGGAGTAACATGCAAAAAATCAGTTCCATACAATATTGCCTAGTTACGAACAAAGTTTGAACATCTTTAGTTTTGAGAAAACTGCATTTGAAAATTGCTTATCAGTATGCTTTGTCTAAGCAGGTTCATTTTAAATTTCGTTTTTTAAATATTTCTTGATTATCTGAAAATTGTTTATGTGGTATGAAAGTCGAATGTTTAAACTGTATGTTTTTTAAACAAACAAAATATTTAAAAAAATTGACAATGTTCTTGTTACTGCCTATTATGGAAAACTAGATATGCAACTTATGCCTCCTTTTGCCTCCTTTTGCTTGGCTCTTGCCACACATAGAGTTTCAATTGTATTTTACAACTTATTTCAATGAATCAATATATTTGATTAAATAAGAGTGGTTTATCTGATAGGGCTCATGCTTATTGCTTGCTCATGAAGAGATTGATTGTACTTTTGTAAAATTTGCAGAATAAATATTATTATTTTTATTATGCAATTGAAATTAGGTTATAATACATTTGCAGCAAAGTTGGAACAATCATTGAGGAAATAAAATATTTATTTTCTTCATGGTATAAGAAAGTTTTTTTTTAATCTTTCTCAAAATGAAAATTATGCCTTTTCAGTAGTGATAGGTGTTGTTAATTCCTGCCATTCTGTTGTTTCCATTAGTGTTTTAAACAGGAAATGATTTGGTTTATTTTATTGCAATTTATGTCTATTTAAGCTTTTAAGATATAAAAGGAATTATCTCAGGTTGACCAAATTCGCAATTCTTCCAACATAGCAGGAAAAACTCAAAATGAGGCAAGGCATGGCAAAACCACCAAGTTGTCGCACAGGAAGTTATTGAGAAATAAGCGAATAAAAAACAGAAAATACAAAGGAATTTTGTGTATATTTTGACCAATAACTTCAGTTATAGATGTCTGAATTTGATGGTTTACCCCTCATTTTAAAACTTACGAAAAGTATAATATGGTTTTAATAATACTTAAATTTTTAATTTTCCTAAAACCTGGTGGTTTTGCCGTGTCACGCCTCAAATACAAGCTTCTCTGTATTTAATTATTATCTACATGTGATGACCTTTGATGTGTCTGATGATGAGTGTGTCTTTTTAGCTTTTATGCCACTCATGGCACACTCTAGCTTGATTTTGTTGTTGTGCCATGCTTTGTTTTTCCAACATTAATAAATTAAATAAAATACATACCTTAGGTCTGTGGAGCTTAATGAAACTGGGTCTATCCCACTGATACCCTCGAGTAAGTCATCATCAACGGCTGGGATATCAAATAAAGATGTTGGTGTACTACACATTATGCCTTCAGTCTCGGGCTGGACGGCGCCCTCGATGGAGTCAACACCATCAGGAATGTAAGAGGATGTGGAGCCACTGCGGCTTAAGTGAGGCGACTGAGAAAAGGAAAATGTTAAAGTAAAGACATCAATGAAATGTAAAAGTGCTTTTTATTTATGATAACCAAATCTTTAATAATTAAACACAAAATATCTAGGATACCATTCAATGATTCTATGTGGATATTCTACAATAATGTGTTGTGAATTCTCTGAATAGTTTATTTTTATTGTGTAAAACCAATAGAAATACAATACTTAGAAAATTGTAGTTAAGAAAAATAATGACGATAGCACCCTCTTTAGTTTAGCTTCATCAGTGAACAAGTTTTGTCAATATTGTTTTTAAATTTTAATAAAATCTAGAAGATTCAAGAAGTATTACTTATGGTACTTTCAGTATTTGTAGTCATAGAATACTTTTCTAAAAACAATCAGACACCATTCTCCCACTCAATTGAGTATCTATAGGAAGTCACTAAGCCTACCTGATTAACATCAAAGTCTGTCGGGTCAATAACCGTTTCTAGCAGTTCCAGGTTGTCATGGCATGTTTTACGAAGCTGGTTGAGACAGGAGGCTATTACTTGTAACTTTTCCCTTGTGTCTAGACACTCAGGAGAGTCAACGTCCACTAGCAACTGATCAGCGGTCTCTTTCAGGGTCATCACACGAGGGTGTGTGTCATCAAGTTCTTGCTTGAGTTTCTACAAAAAAAAAAAGGATTACTTTCATTATAGTTATATGATTTCACACATTGAATCTTTTGAATGTGGTCGTAAACATTGTGTTGTACGCTGAACCATGGTTCAAATACATCACCCTTGGGATGAGACATTAAGTAGTTGATCCTGTATGTAACATGACTCATGTGCATGTTATAAAAAGCAGTACACTTATTAAAAATGAGTCTAGGATGGTCTTCTTGTGTACTACCCAATAACCACCAGAAGAACTCCATTAGAAACAACTTAACTTACTAAATTAATCAGCTTTCCATGGTGCATGGTCTAATTATACTGATATATTCCAAATCTAAACCCAAATTTGCTGATTATTTGCGACACTATATCAACATCAAGAACTTCATGTTATCATTTTTATTTTTAAGTATAACACTTAGGTTATCTCTATTATTCACTCATTTTTATTAATAATTTTTATTTATTTATGTCTATTTATGTTGTATATGTAGTGTATTTCATGCTACTGAATTTGGACAGTTTTTGAAGTTACCATAGAACAGCATTTTCAGAGAATTATTTGGAAATATAAAGTTATCTTGAGTATTGAAGTTAACCCAGTAGCAAAGAATATAAATAGCACAAGAATGAGCACATGTGATGTTTGAGTAATTTAGGCTCTAATCTCTAACTTTACTATCAACTCAACACACTGGACACCCGTTTCAACAAATTTTTCTGCCTGAGGTATCGGGGCAGGTTGCATAGTAATTTGAATAACTCTTTGCGCTTTGCAGGTGGGCTGTGCAAACCGTAGAATACGTGCATGGAATAGTGTGCTGCCTTAAGTGCAGTCCAATTGGTAACCCGGATGGAGTTCTAAACATGATATAATGAATCTTTTTTCTTCCGCTAGTACTTTATTTGACAACATGTGCTCACCAGAAAGACCCTGTACTGCTTCTGCAGGACCAAGACATTAGCATCTAGATCAATTGGTTCATTCTCCTGCTCATATTCCTCACACTGTCTTAACCAAACCAGAAGATCATCGGTGGTTTGATGGAACTCTTCACACTGAGTCACTGCCACCTGTAACTCCCTCTGCCAATCAGCTGCATGGTTACACATCCTCTTCCAACGTCGGTTCATCAACGATACGTCCTCTTTCAGCTGGTTGGCCTCGGGACTGTCGGATTGTGTGAACTGCTGACTGCATAGGTTGATTGACATTGCTATTGCTTTCCGTGAGTTCAAACCAAGAAGAAATTCCTGTAACAAAAATATTACATTATCATAATAAATTAAATTATTAAAACACAATTCCATTTGTTCCAAAGCCCCAAAAAATTATATTATATAGTATTCAAATTTATAAATATAATACTGATCTGTCATTTATGTCATTTCATTACTTCCAAGCATAAAAAAATTCTAAATAAGAACATGATTTCATTTTTTTGGTGGATCCTAAAAACTAAAGCGGATCAATTTTGAATGTAGTAGCAGCAAAACTTTGTGAAGAGACTAAATCTAGTAACCAATGGCAAGCTATGTGCATGTCTGTATGTGTGCAATACTGAGAATTACTGTGGAGAGAATAGAATGGGACAAATCCACATGGATATAATCTACAGCCTGTTACCTGAGCAATGAGAAAGACATTGTCTAGGCCTAGCCTAAAAGAGTTTAGTAAACATTAGCTTATTCTTATTTAAGAATAAAACTAAACTAAAAAAATTATGCAAGTAAATAATCATGTTTATTATTTTAGAACAGCAACATTTCCAAAGAAATTAAATGTTTTGATGGTAAGACCTAAAAAAATGTTTGTTGCCTAAGTCCGACAGATCCACAATCTTGAAAATCAGACTTGCTTTTTTTAAATTTTGATATTTAATGATTTTTTGGCTAAAAATATTAAATTATAAATTATTCCAAAAATTATACAAAATGCAAAAGAATATCCCGAAAATAGCCTTTACTAATACAAAAAATTGCAAAAAACAGTGATAGTTGCCTACTAAAAATAGATTTCAAAACAGACCAACCCGTATTTTTAAAAAGTGTAGTGTGAATTAGGTAATATATGTATACAAATTAATGTAGTCCATAAGCTAAGCCCACAAATCAGCTAAACTATACCCAAGAAAAGAATAGCTGCAACATAGCTGACCTACAGGTATAACACTAGAATAATTTGAAAGTCTTAATAATAATTTTTCATCAGTTCAAAAATATACCTGCTGGTGCCATGTAACAAATAAACAAAAATTTGTAAGCATAATTTGTTAGTCCATTCATAGCTAAACATTATGTTGCAATATATAAACCATAAAAGAAATCCAATGTGCAAAAAATAAACCATATGTAAACAAAAGCCAACAAACATACCACAAAACAAAATTATAGTAGATAGAAATAGAAATTAACTAAAATATAAGAATATTAAAATTGTTATTTTTAGTAACATATACATTTTTATATTTGTTAAAGCAGTAATGACAATGGTGGGTACACTATGATTGATAATAAAAAAATAATTATTCAGTGAAAATTTGACTGAAACTAAAATTAGAATTTTAACTGTAATTTCTTGTGAATTATAAAACCAATTTGAACTTTATTGAAATTTATTGTTTTACTAGACGTGTTAGGTAATAGGTGGACATAATTAAAGAGAAAAAAGGAGAGAAATGTAAACAACAACCCAACCACACAAACAACGAACCACACACAATTTTAAAACCAAACACAACCTTAAAAAAGATTTTTTTTGTGGGAAAAATTAAAATCATACCAAATTATCATCAAATCTTTCACTAATACATTCAACAAGATTTGTGAACATCTGAAATTGCAATTTATTTAAAATTAAAAGTAATTAATAAATCATGTGCAAAAACAAATATAAGAATAAATATATAATAGTTAAATTGAAAAACATATCTGTTATCAATTTTTATGTTCATAAAATTGCCAATTTTTTTGTATATTTCATATAAATTCTCTTTTGTATAATATAAGCACTTACTTAATGTGCAGTGAGGAAAACACTTACTTTCAGTAAACAAAAACAGTTGATGAAATTTTATTTAATACTATATTAAAGAGGGCTGGCTGGATCTGCTGGCCTACGGGTAAAGCTGGAAGGGTTATCCTCATTAAAAATAAAGTTGAAATAAATAAAATAATAATTAACAATGTTAACAATTTTCCAGTTTATATTTTTTTAAAATTTTACTGAAGTAGATAATAATATTAAACATTTACTTAATGTGCAGTGAATAAATAAGAACAGCTGGTGCAATTTCATGCAATATGATTATATAACTAATTTACTATAAAATAATTGTTAATGCAATGTCTAAAACTCTGCCTTGATTTTCATTTTTTCACAAAAAATGTAATATTACTATATATAATTATAGTATGCTAATATATAGTAATCATATGTCCAAATAATATAATTAAATAATGATGTCACAAGTAAGAAAGAATAATACGTAACTCCAAGCAATGAAACACATGCCATTGAGACAGGA
This sequence comes from Nesometra sesokonis, assembly GCA_025631205.1. NCBI lineage: Eukaryota > Metazoa > Echinodermata > Crinoidea > Comatulida > Antedonidae > Nesometra > Nesometra sesokonis. The sequence continues at coordinate 9,836 of JAOTQE010078360.1, forward strand.
GTCAACATAAATTATTCCATCATCAGGAATTCCTGATGATGACATAATTTATGTTGACTCCTGTCACGATGGCATGTGTCTGATTTCTTTGAGTATGTATTATTTTTTCTTAGTTGAAGTTGATTAGTGGACCTTTCGGATGTTATCACAACTATTTGTTTCTCATTATTTTAATTAACTGAAAAGTTTTTTTTTTTAGGCAATATTAAAAAAATATTGCCATTGGTGAGTTCTTTATTTAATAAAGACACATAGCAGGCAATATTTAACAAATATTGGCTGCACCAAAAACACAACTATTGCTTAATTGTATGACCATATAATTTCTAGATTTAGTATGCACATATATATGACGATACACCCATAGTCATAATATGTCCATATAGTTATGATTATGTAAGTCACAGTATGCCCATATATATATTATTTTTTTTTAAATTTTATAATCTAGGCAAAGGTTTAATAACATGTAGGATTTTTTTACTCTTTTATCATAATATATTTACCCTATATTTCTTAATGGTATCTTCCAAATCCTCTACATCTCCTGATTGGCTGTGATTTGTTATGATCATCTCGGCTTCATCCATCCAGCTGTTTAGGTTGTTAAGATCGTTCTTAAACTGCTGCCACTGTTGATATACCTGAGTTAAGTAAGCCTCCTTATCTAGCACCCTTGATTGCATAAGCTCCCATCGATTTACAGTTGCTATAAATATAATCATTTAAAACACAAGATTTAAAATGTATAGCAAATTAGTTTAATAGCATGAAGTGCAATACTCTCCCTAGTATCCCAGGCAAGCATAAGGGTGAACATCCAAGTTCACAGTAGCTGGGGTTAATGCGAGGTATTTTCCTTATTTTTTAGGGTAATTAACACCCTATATTTCTATTTTTCTTTAGCCAATTTGCTAAAGTCAATTAATTTGTTTTAGTTAATTGAATCTGTATTTAGCCACATTGGCTATAAACTGTTTAATGATGTAGGTCTAGGCCATATTTCTGATTTAAGTCTAGACAAAATGGGTAAAGTATGTTTAACCAATTTCAAAAGGTTTCAGCCCATGGCTAATTGGAAAATGGTTAGAGTAGCACTACAAAACTGTAAAATGACACTTAAAACATCAGAAAAGAGGTTTTAAGAATCATGACCAACTGTAAGCATCATGGTGAAAGTCTACAGCATCATGGAAGATGTTCCAAACATTACTGAAGAGGTTCCAAGCATTATGGAAGATGGTAAAAGCATCATGGGCAACTGTCAAGCATCATGGGAAAGTCCCAAGTATCATGGAAGAAGTTCCAAGCATCATGGCCAACTGTCAAGCATCATGGTGAAAGTCTACAGCATCATGGAAGATGTTCCAAGCATTATGGAAGAGGTTCCAAGCATTATGGAAGATGTTTCAAGCATCATGATCAACTATCAAGCACCATACTAAAGTCCCAAGCATCATAGGAGATGTTCCAAGTATCATGGGGAAAGGCCTGGGGAGAAAACTGAAAGTATACTTCCTTCCAATCCCAGATTCCTGGGTCCATGATATTTAAATCATATTTCCCTGGTTTACCAGTAGTAAATCTTTTTCATCTGCTTGATAAAAAATTAAAAAAGAACTTTTTCTGGAAAAATTGATAGATCAAGAAGTGGTAGTTGCCTGGTGCTTACCTTTGACCTGTTCAGTAAGGTCAGGTTGTTCGTGAACCCTGTTGCCACGGCGTTTGACAGTTGATAAGCACACCTTACAATCCATTATTAGGACATCCTACAATTGATAAATCAAAACAACAACATAACATTTGTAATTATAAATTATACATTTACTATAGGTGTTAGATCTGTGTAAGTTAAAACATAATGATTCTAGTAAAGCTGTTGGTATTTGTTGTAGAAAATGTCTTTTCTTGACAAATTCTGAATGCACATATTTGTGTACAAATACGGCTCATGTGCACTATAAAGAACCCAGTACATCTTTCGAGACAATTAGGGGTTAGCCCGGGTAGTGACCCTTACATCCACTGCTGTGGACAGACGAATGAGCGCCTGTATCGGGCAGCAAGACAGGATGTGACACTTAGGACGTAGAGAGTCATAGCAATGTGTAACATCTAGTCCACAGCACCTTGAGACTCTACTGTGTAAGGCGCTATATAAATATAATTACATTACATTACAATAACAACTTACAAATTGTTCTTTATCAGTTTCAATCTCAGGACCATTGGGAATTGGTACTTCTAATACCTCTTCCATCTCGTCCATTTTCTCGGTGCATTCTTTGAGCGCCCTCTTGAGTTGTGAAATATCCATATCTTGTTGTCGAGCCTTCCATTGTTCACCTCCCGGTTCCATACCCTCAAGCTGTGATGCATTACATGTTACATACATATCCCAATCCATAGAGGCCATGCTACCCGGAGTGTCACGACCGGACCGATGTTCCCGCGTGGGTGAGCGTTTAGTAGAAACAGGTCGTTGCTCGGTCGTCGGTGAAATAATTTTATTGAGTTCTTTCTCTGAGCTGCTTGCTCTACTTGAGCGTAATGATGGAAAAGGAGATGTTCGAGCTGATAACATCTCCATTGATGAGTCTCTATGACTACTCCGCAAGGATCGTGGTAAACTCCCTTGGGATGTGTTGCTATGGTTACTGTGTCTATCAGGGCTACTATCCCTTGATTCCCCTGTTTCATACTCCGATGATTCCGCACCATCATCATCAATCTGGAAAAAGAAAAAAAATAAGCAAAATTATAATTACATGAGATAAAGAAAATCAATCAATGAAGATAAAGATTAAATAAGGATGTACAAAAAATTAAAACCAATTAAAAGGTATTGATTAAAAAAAATGTGCTATACCATACAATAAATGAACAAATAATAATCAAAATTTTATAAAATAATACTACCCATAATAATATAATTTATTTAAACCAGTTACATTTGTTAACATCCATGGTGTTTTGACAATATAAAAAATTACTGTAATTTATTCACAAAACAATATTATTGATAACAGCCGAAACTACTATATGTACCAATAAAATTCTTGAACAAAATGGTAATAAAATAAATACACATTAATAATAATTACACATGTAATGATATATACCATATAGGATATGTAATATAATTAGGCAAAGGTAAATGTGCATATTGAATGTAGGAGCAGTCAACAGACCACTAACAACTCACGCATGGGTAAGACATTGCTATTAAAACTGTGGTATGAGTTGACAAGAAAAGCAAATGAAATCAATTTTATAATGAAAGAATAGGTTTGGTGTAAGATATTAAATATGAATTGTTTTTGAAGAAAAACATTATGGCGAAAAATAATAACAATTAAGACAATTGTACCGAAACTCTCTAATTTAGAGACTCTCTAATTTAGAGGGAGGTGTCTGTAGGGGTGAGAGAACATACACTAAGACCAAAGTAACAAATAAACCAGTGTTATATTTCCAATACAGGTACATGCATTCTCTGTATTTAAAATTATTGGGTAAAAGTAAACAATATCAAGGGCTAAAAACTTCATTTAATTAAATTGTATTCCAGTTTATTTAATTGTTGAAACAATGACATGCATTACTCCTGATAAAATATGGTGAGTACACAGCAAAATCAACCAATATTAAAAGCCAAAAAAATATATAATAGAAAATTTTGTTATACATAGAGTTGTAATTGTTATTCTTGAAACAGTAATATTGAGAGAACTTATTTGATACATGCTCTAGGAGTTTGAAAAAGTGGGGGGAGTTGGTAATTGGACAGTTGATGACAGTTCCAATGGTCAAAAGCGACTATAATCGTAATAAAATTAACAAAGGTGCAAAATTATATTCCTATCATTTTTACTAATTTCTTCTGCTTGTGAAAAATTCATTAAAAAAAAAAACAATACAAAAATATATAATTGTAAAATCAATTCTATAGAGATTGATAAATATTCATAAAAATACATAAAAATTGAAAAAAAGTGAATTAAAAATACATTGTATGAAGTTTGAATGGAATATGAGAAACAGATACAGTTCTAATTTAAACCACCACAAAGACCAAAATGACAAAACTAAACAAAATGGGTAGGTGACAAAATGTAATCTGGGAGAAAAATAAAGTAAAACCATTAAAAAATGTTATTGATTAATCTTACCGGACCCCCTATTGGCAATGTTAGGCTACTAAATGTTAGCAGTTCACAATATGTACCCTTCAAAACCAAAAATAATTTTGATAGATTTTAACACAACATTCTATACAATCATAAAAATATATGAAAAGGGGATTTTGCATATAAAAAATCAGCAACAATTATAGTTAAAGTTATTTATATATCAATTTTCGGTGAGACGGCAAAGTGCTTTCAGATGACCTTTTATTAACATACTGTACTCGATGTATACAGGCCATGTGTTAGCAAATCAGTTGCTACCATCATTGGCGAAATGTACAAATTTATACAAACATAAATATTTTTTTTTAATTTTTATAATTATCCATGTGTAAATTAAACTAATATTATCTAATAATCATTAACATAATGTGAATAAAAATGATATTATGAGAAAACAAACTGAGGAAAAGAATTTACTTGGATCTGAAATGTAAAGAAAACGAAGAACATGAATGAGTCAAGTAACATGTGATTACTGAAAGGAAAAGTGTTATCACTCAAATGTGTTAGCAAAGCACAACACTCATGAATTATCAATAACTGATGTTTACTCTAAAACTAAAAACAAAAGCAAAGAATAAGCATAAGACACATCATTGCCGTGAAAGCTTTGCCAAATATCATAGAAGTAACACAATGAATAGGTAAATAATAAATAGTGATGTATGGAATCTGTGATTAAGATATAGTTGATACCTGGATAAAATGACTATTACCAATTACATAATGAATAACCATTACCCCTCTAAAATAATGGAAAATTCCTCATTAGGTGCTGTACATATTAAACCCAGCAACCACTATTATATATAGATATAATATATCTATATATTTGTCTATATTAAATTTATTTGTATGTAGTTCAGTGTGCACAAATCTATTTTTTATTAGGGGTGTAATTTTTTTGCATCATAATTAAAAATAGTCAATTTACCCAGGTAAGTATTTACAATAAAGACTCTGAAAGCATCCGAGTGAGGAGTCTTTGAAAGAGAACAGTTTGAGAGAGGTGATCTGAAAAAGCGCACACCACGGCCTACCTCTGGAGAAATATAACGGTTACATGCTATCTGGATTCAACGATAAGCCAAGTCTTAGCCTATCGGCCCGACCCGCTCCAGTCTGTAACAATAGGCGAAGCATTGGGGTTAATATGAACAGCCACCGGGAAAACACAAAATAAAAACACATTAATCACATTTTCCCCCAAAATTGACACCCAAACAAGACATACAAAACAGCCCAAATACATATACAACTATTTCTATCTGCATAACAGATGAAGTTCTAAAGTAACATACAGTTAATAATCATGGCTCTATAACATTCAAGAATTTACTATTTAATTGAAAATTCTTAATTTTTAAGATTTTAACTACAGGATGTGGTTTTAATTTGCAAAAATTCTTTTTTAATCTTTTAAAATTAAAGTGTGTTAACAGATTCATGGAGTAAATTACGCTATGACTGATTTGAGCATTTATAATTGGGCACAATAGAATTTTTTGCTTTTGGCAAGGTAATCTGAGATTATGCTGATCTCTATCTCTATACAATTTCCTTCAGTAATCATTTATCAACAGTTGGAACACTGGTTAGCCACAGGCTAGTATTAGAAATACCCAAAACCAGAGGCATGTATTTTGTGTACCAGTGCATTGATAATGAAGCCACAGAAAAAAATTTAACTGTGGAAGATAAAATTGATTGTATTGCTCTTAGTGTGTATGAGTGATTTTTTATATTGCATTTTAAAATTTAAAAATTAAGCATTAAAAAAACATGATTAAATGTAAAATGATGATTTAAATAATTGAATTCAACATGCTTTTGAATTTTTATTTTAAATAAAACACGGCAAATTTTTATAAATATAATTAAAATGAGAATATATATTTTTTTATGTCAGTATGAGATTTGTAATGATGTGTCTATATGTTGTAAACTGAGTGCAAAACATCATGCATTATGGAAAATATAAGGATATGTCAAAAGTGTTTACACAGCGAGTACCTAAACCCTTCACCCTTATATTAAATATGATGAATATGAGAGAAGTTTACTACTAAATCTAAAAAAAATAAAAATTCTAAAATCTACAACAGGGGCGGATTTGGAGGGGGGGGGGTTGTGTCTGGGGCGGCACAACCGGCGTGTGCCCCCCATTACCGCCAAAGCGTAATTGCACCGCCCCCCCCTTTATATTAGGTGCGCCGGGTAAAATACCATAAAAACCCATAATACGGCCAATATAGGAAGGGTACCAGAGCACCAAAATGAGGAAATGAATTTTTTTTTTTGTTCGTCAGGAAAAAGTTGGCAACTACGCCAACCAGGACCTCAAAGTGTGTACCCCCTTTCCATGGATCCGCCCCTGTACAGAGCACTTGTTTGCATCAGTTTAAGCAGATAGAGCATCTCATCAGCGGTAGGCTTTGTGCGCCAGAGGATGCAAAAACCAATGAGAAAGCCAATCTGCCTCATAGTAACAACAGAAATTAAGATATGATCAAAGTCAAATAAAAAGTTGAAGAAAAATATGTTAAAATACAAACCTGTGCCATTGACATTCGTTGAAGTTTTTGTTGAAATCTGTCGACACGCGAAAATACTTCTTTGCAGTATCGATGTAGTTCATCTAACGATTCTTGAATGATTACCGCGTCGTTCGGATCACATCGCTGCATTAATACCTGAGCACTGGAATCAATGTCATCTATTCTACTTTGGTTTAATTCTATTTCATGTTGGAATGCCTGAGGGAAAAAAAAATAAAGCAAATACTCATCAATAATTAAAATCAACTTTTGGAATGCTTGAGAAAAAAAAACTGGCTATAGCATAGTAATATTTAAAGATGATGCTGCTCATATTTTAAAAATTGTTCAGTTGAAGCAATTACATAGATAATTGGAATTAAACAGTGGCCGAGTGACTCACCAATTACTGAATGGATATACTATATCATGCTTATAAACTAAGACTCATTACGAGGCTTAAACAGTGATGTAGTTTGTTGTGAGAATAATTCTGCCGCTTGGTCAGGATTGAACCCAGGACCTCGGGATTGGTAGGCAAGGATGTCAACCACCATGCTACAGCGTCACTACTATATAACATTTACTTATTTTACTACCATATTTAGATATTTTATAATTGTCTGTGTCATCGAAATTTTATTTTCCAAAACTTCAAATTGAACCACAATTCTTTGCTTCTTACAACATAGACTTTAGATACAATATGTAGCCTTTCATTGTAGATTTTATCTTCATACAAAATGAATTGAGTTGAAGCATCATCATTATCTTCAATTATTACCACATTATTTGGATCACAGTGTTGCATTATTATCCTCTACAATGACACATTACACATATTTTTTTTGTGCCATCACACCTGACCTCCCAAGTATCAAGGATTGTCCTGAAGTCTCCAGGAATTTTGGATCGTCCCCAAACTCCCAGAAAAACCATAAATTGGCTACTTCTTTCAAAAATAATTGTTGACAACAAGCAAATGCGAAGTCTAATAATTTTTGGGGAACAGAAATGGCATATTTTAACAGTGTCATAAGATGTCGGAAACTATTGTTTCATAAAAAGCAAGGTGTGAGATTTTAAATGAGGGTACTTTTACACATATTTTAGGATGGGTATACGCTACAAACCGTGATCGGACGACCACAAGAAAATTTTTAATTTACATATCGTGGAGCTTCATCACACTCATAGTTCTTACCTTGATTTGTTTAACTTTAATTGATGTTTCTGATTCTGAGAAATGTTCAACATTAGTTAACTGGAGATCAATCTCTGTTAACCATACTAACAACCCTTCTCTAGCACTTTCAAACTCCTCTCTTTCTGATTGCATGTATCTAAGACGTCTTAGTATACTGCTACAGCGTCGTGCTAGGCTGTCCCAACGATTGTTTGCGTCATGTACCCTGGTTTTTAGTTGATCTGTACTGTCTGTTCGGCCTTCACGAGCAAGGCGTCTGTATTGCTTGTTGATTATTTCTAGTTGGGCTAAGTTTTCATGAATCTTTCTCTGGAATCCCTAAAAATGATATTACAAAAAGTAATTTTACTAATTATCTACAACACTTGCTGCTTATAGTCTTGCAGTTTAACTCTAACCAAAATCCACTGGTTGATAATGGTATAAATATCAGGTTAGTAATCGGTGGCAAATCCAGGGAGCTGCTTAGGGGTAGAAAACAATTTAATTAGTATATAAATATAAAGATCAGGTCCCCAAGCACACCCTTCAGAGGAAATGAGTACCCCATCAGGGCCAGTGAAAGCATTATAAAAGTGGTCAGGCAAAGTTGGAGAGTCCACATTATGTTACATTTTTAAAAGTTTGTTTATACATTTGTCAAAAAGTGGTCCGGCAAACACCTGACCAGACAGACTGCTTCCACCGGCCTTGTCTATCCGAGAACAAAAATCTTAAGCTAACTTCATCAAAATGACTGTGGAAATAACATTTTATTCTTGTTTAAATCTGATTGGATTGAACACCCCTTTCTCAACTCTTAGATATACACTGCTTATATGTAGACATGGGCTCAATATGCATGTGACAATTTTATTTTTATACTATTCTACGTCAGCGATTAGAATACCCACGTTACCAAAATATTTCCATTATATAAAGTTCTTTGATATAGCTGAGCTTTTGTCTCAAAAATCTTTTACCTCAAATTTCTTGATTTCATCCCGTACAGCACCAAATTGAGTAGCGGAAGTATCTGGATAGGACACAGCCTTTTCTGTTTTTAGAAGCCATTCTTCAAATCTTTTGTAATCTTCCATAAACTTCTGCCAAAGCCTCCATGTCTCTTCAATTCTGATGAAAGAAATGATTAATATGTGAAAAATGGATGAAAAGAAATGATAAGTGAGAAATAAAAAAGTAACATGTTGAGGTTAAAATTCAACCTGAGCTTGCTAGGGTAATTTTGTTTACATGTTTAATCTTATTATATTTCCCTGCCTGCTGTTTTATTCTTTATTGCAAACCACCTTACCTCATCTTCTTCTCCATTGACAGTGTACAGATATTTCGCCATCTTTGGTCCAGGCTTCTAGTGGCTGCTTGGATGGCCTCGCAGTCTGCATCCGTGGAGCATGCATCACAATCGTGAAGTAACATCTCACAGAGGTTCAAAACAGATCCCACACCAGTACTGTGCTTCTCAATATCCTTTTGAATCTCCTGTAAATGAAAAAAAAAAAACAAACGTTATGTAAACAAATTTCTCATGCCAACAGCAAGTTTTCTCACCACTAACAGGATGAGAACTACGTCATGTTTTCTAAACCAAGTCTCATATGAGGTTTATGGAGTGATACTGTCAGGTCATGAAAAGAATCTTAAACCCCTTTCACACAGAACACACAGAATCTTAAACCCCTTTCACACAGAACACACAGAATCTTAAACCCCTTTCACACAGAACACACAGAATCTTAAACCCCTTTCACACAGAACACACAGAATCTTAAACCCCTTTCACACAGAAC
>JAOTQE010078371.1:0-15982 GCA_025631205.1 Nesometra sesokonis
TTCATAACTTCACAAGGAAACATCATATATAAATATAAAACTAATTTTTTTTTTTTTTTTTTTGCATTTCAAAGATTATTAGTCGTAGTTTCATAATACAGTATGAATCCCTACAGTATATAAATAACTCAATTTTCAATTTTTCAACTTATGCCTCATTTGGCTTGGCTCTGCCACATATACCTCACATAGGCTTAAAGAAACTTGTTTGTTTACTGTCATCCAACGCCACATAAAATCATGATTAGGGGTGGGATTTCTGTTTTCCTCTTAAAATTTTTGGGTTTTTTTATCAACAATAATTTATTGCTTAATTCACTAAAGGTATGCTCTGAACCCAAATGTGACTATAAGTTTTACTGCAATTCATATGAATTTTGCTATGTTTAGCCATTAAACTCAATACCTTGCTGTTTTGAAGTTTTTTAATGTAAAGTTGAAGTAATTAATTTCACGTTTGAACTAAGCTATGTTTGACTGTACAATTTAACACTGATTCAGGCCTTGCTGATTTAAAGATTGTAATGTAAATTTGTAGTAATTCATTTTACATGCGATTATTTGAATCTATTGAAAACCTCAAAACTCTGCATTAGAGTAGCATAAATAAATTATATCCTATTAAAAAAAAAAGAACACATACGTTTAAGAAAATGTTTTTTATGATGTTTCTTCATTAAAATTATAGCCTTCTTTATTGTTAATGAAACCACTTGTAATGCATGTGGTACATAAAGAAAATTACATACCCCTCATTTTTTAAAAAAACCTTTAAAAATCTGTTTTGTTATCAATTCAATTCACTTTTATTTCAGACATAGTGCATATAAACAAATAAACAAAAAATGTTACAAAACTATTAATTACTGTATTACAAAAAATAGAGGATTCAACTACTACCAACATACAACATTAAATTCTACCTAACACACTGATTCGACTTAATAAGGACATTGTTGCAGATTGTCGAAACAAAAATATTACTGTTGATAAGCATGCAATTACGAAAACTAAAAATTTACTCATCAATTCATAAAATGACGGAATGCCATACTCTACAAACATACCACTAGTACTACAGTTATGCTTCAAAAAGAGTTTTTTTCACCCACCCCTCTATTGAAAGAAAACAATCTGACGGCGAACAACCAATATTTTTTTAGGCATAGTTTAATTACAGTTAAGTGGAAGTGGTATGCACTTTGACTCTTATATATTTTATTTTTCTTTAATTGCATATCTTAGAGATCGGAAGTTATTTACTCCTCTTGCAGGTGGCGCCGTTATTACGGCAAAAGATTGCTGAAAACGTTGAGGATGCTAGGCTTCACCATCAAATACAATCAACACGTAAGTAAACACAGAGCTCCCAAGTCTCCAAGATTGTCTTGTCCTGGAGTCTTCAGTAATTTTCAATCATCTCCCGAGGATGCTAGGCTTCACCATCAAATACAAGCAATACGTAAGTAAACACAGAGCTCCCAAGTCTCCAGGATTGTCCTGCCCTGGAGTCTCCAGGAGTTTTAAATCATCTCCCGAGGATGCTAGGCTTCACCATAAAATACAAGCAACACGTAAGTAAACACAGAGCTCCCAAGTCTCCAGGATTGTCCTGCCCTGGAGTCTCCAGGAATTTTGGATCATATCCCGAAGATGCTAGGCTTCACCATCAAATACAAGCAACAGTAAGTAGACACAGAATTCCCAAGTCTCCAGGATTGTCCTGGAGTCTCCAGAAATTTTGAATCATCTCCCGAAGATGCTAGGCTTCACCATCAAATACAAGCAACACGTAAGTAAACACATAGCTCCCAAGTCTCCAGGATTGTCCTGTACTGGAGTCTCCAGGAATTTTGAATCATCTCCCGAGGATGCTAGGCTTCATCATCAAATACAAGCAACACGTAAGTAAACACAGAGCTCCAAAATCTCCAGGATTGTCCTGGAGTCTCCAGGAATTTTGAATCATCTCTCGAGGATGCTAGGCTTTCACCATCAAATACAAGCAACACGTAAGTAAACACAGAGCTCCCAAGTCTCCAGGATTGTCCTGGAGTCTCCAGGAATTTTAAATCATCTCCTGAGGATTCTAGGCTTCACCATCAAATACAAGCAACACGTAAGCACAGAGTTCCCAAGTCTCTAGGATTGTCCTGGAGTCTCCAGAAATTTTGAATCATCTCCCGAGGATGCTAGGCTTCACCATCAAATACAAGAAACACGTAAGTAAACACAGAGCTCCCGAGTCTCCAGGAATTTTGAATCATCTCCCGAGGATGCAAGGCTTCACCATCAAATACAAGCAACATGTAAGTAAACACAAGAGTTCCCAAGTCTCCAGGATTGTCCTGGAGTCTCCAGGAATTTTGAATCACCTCCTGAGGATGCTAGGCTTCACCATCAAATACAAGCAACAGTAAGTAAACACAGAGTTCCCAAATCTCCAGGATTGTCCTGTCCTGGAGTCTCCAGAAATTTTGCAACACATAAGTAAACACAGAGTTCACAAGTCTCCAGGATTGTCCTGGACTCTCCAGGAATTTTTAATCATCTCCCGAGGATGCTAGGCTTCACCATCAAATACAAGCAACACGTAAGTAAACACAGAGTTCCCAAGTCTCCACGATTGTCCTGGAGTCTCCAGGAATTTTGCAACACATAAGTAAACACAGAGTTCCCAAGTCTCCAGGATTGTCCTGTACTGGAGTCTCCAGGAATTTTGAATCATCTCCCGAGGATGCTAGGCTTCACCATCAAATACAAGCAACACGTAAGTAAACACAGAGCTTTCAAGTCTCTAGGATTGTCCTGGAGTCTCCAGGAATTTTGAATCATCTCCCGAGGATGTTAGGCTTCACCATCAAATACAAGCAACACGTAAGTAAACACAGAGCTTTCAAGTCTCCAGGATTGTCCTGGAGTCTCCAGGAATTTTGCAACACATAAGTAAACACAGAGTTCCCAAGTCTCCAGGATTGTCCTGTACTGGAGTCTCCAGGAATTTTGAATCATCTCCCGAGGATGCTAGGCTTCACCATCAAATACAAGCAACACGTAAGTAAACACAGAGCTCCCAAGTCTCCAGGATTGTCCTGGAGTCTCCGAGAATTTTATGATCATCTCCCGGGCTTCTGGAATTATCAAATTTTCTAACAGAATTTAGTTTTCTCCAGGGAATTCTTCAGGTTTTGCAAAAGTTTCACAATCAGAGCATACATTGGTTTGTTTATTTCAAAATATTGGTTGATAGTAAGCAACTGTGAACAATGATCAGCAATGATTTGGGGAACAGTACTAGCAGATTTTAGCAGTGACAATATATGTTAAAACTACCATTTCATAACACGCAAGGTATTGAGCGTATAAATAAGGGTATTTGTACACATATTTTAGGAAAGGGTACACATTACTAATGATGGTAGGACGACCACGACTAAATCTCCAGAAGTTCTGTTTTTTACAACTTGGGACCTCCATAAACATAATCATCTAATTCAAATATCTTATTCCAATTTCTTTTCTTCTGTTATCCCTCCAACCAATGTTATATTTACTCGGCTTTAAAGAGAAAATTTAATTAATGTGTTAATGATGATTCCTTATGTGTGTAAATCACTCTGTCTGTCTGTCTGTCTGTCTGTCATTCCACATGCATGCATAGTCAGGTCATGGTGCTGTATGCTGGTTGATTGACTTTACTAGAGTGACATAACTTATCCTTAATTCAGTCTTGTTAGATTAGTGTGGGGCATGACTTTATAGAAGTGGTGACCCTACTCTGTGATGCATAGTCCAGATGGGTATTGCAGGTCATTAAAACCATATTGGAATCTGTACCCCATACTCCCCAGTCCAGTTAGATATCATTTTATTGTACTGATATCTGTTATTTTTTATTGAGGGTATTATTTTAAGTACCATCATTTTTTTGGAGAAAATAAATATATCATATCTTGTAAATTAAGAATTATTGAACAAATAAGTTCTATTAATTTAAACATTTCATTAAATATCAAATTTGTTTCACTTTTTTCTTTTTAGTAAGCAAAGCCGATATTGAGACATCAAGAAAGTCAGACATAACAACAATGACAAAACTTAGAAACCTTGCCAGAAATGTTGCCAGGTTAGAAAAACCTATTTTATCTAATTCAAACTACATTTTTTTTTAAAATTAGAGTTTATATATTCAGTGATTAATAATAATAATAATAATAATAATAATAATAATAATAACAACGACGACAATGACAACAACAACATTTATATTGCGCCAATTCGAACTTAATCATCAAAGGCGCAGAGTGGACTAGATGTAGCACTTTCGATAACGTCTGATGCAGCTACTACATTAGCGCACATCCTTCTGTCCACGACAGGGGCCATGTATGAACCAGTACACAGGGTAACCCTCTACTTGGCTCAAAAGATGCACTGAGTTCTTTATAGTGCACATGAGCCGTTTGTGTACACTGGGCCTACGGTTTATAGTCCTTATCCGAGAAGACTTGTTCCACCACCAGAACCATGGTGCGAGCAGGCCTCGAACCCGTGCTGCTGTTATGCTATGGTTCGCCATTCCCTGCTTTAACAACTCGGCCATACAACTCGCTCAGATGCTCAGATACTCCAACTTGTATTGGAAAGTTGTGAAAGTGACCTTGTAAATAAATTCCATTGTGTCATGTTTTAGCCTTAGATTCAGGTAGACTACAGTATAGTTAACATTAACTAACATTGTGTGAAGTCTTCGGGCCATAGGTTTGTCGCAAACCTTGTAATATACCCTTTGAAAAAATTAACTCTGTTAGCATGTTAAATAATGGTAATGACAAGATAGATATAGGTAGTTAACAGGGTTAACCCTATAAAAACTACCATATCAAGTGATACTAGGATATGGTCAGCCATTCTATAAAACATAGGAAAAACAACTGTTATTCAGAATAAACCTTCACATTATTTAATTAGAACTGACATCATAATAAACAAGCAATTACTTAATTAATCTTAAGGCATTAATCACAACAACAGACAAGGTTATTATATTTCTAGGTAGATCTCCCTAGTAATTTAACATGGTAGACCAAGGAGGTTTTATAGTGAAAACCTCCTTGGGTAGACCTAGTCAGAGGGTGTTTATTTTTTTCAAAGGGTATAACCTACTAAAATTACTGATTATTATTGTGACCCCCCCCCCCCTCTTTCGGAAAGTAAAATATATCAATTTTATTAACATTGTCTATAAAACGAAAATATTCAGCGATAATAAGACAAGAATTGATCCCTTAACATGCCCCTGAGGCCATTTCCAGACATCTATACCAAAAGTTCAATCAATTTTACACTACAGTTTCAAAGAAAAAAAATGGGCTAATTCTGAATTAACTACCTCAGTGGCTTATCACAGTAAATGTTTATAAAGGATAGAAATATACATTGCAGCTAAGCAATCAAGTGGAAATTAATCCAGTTATCCATTGTGATAAGAATTGACAAATCTTTGTAATGGAGATGTATCATTTTATTTGATTCTCCACACAGTAGTATGATTTGCATGCCATTCTCTTTACAGGCGAGACCAGCACCGAAGTCTTCGACAAATTGAAGGAAATTTACAACACAATGTTGATGAGGATTCCTATGCCAACAAATTGCTTGCTGACATTCTCCAATCAAATGAGCAGATTGATGAGTTGGATTTGGTGGAGGGCACAAATGAATAAGAAATCACTTTAATTAATGCCTAGTGAATATAAAAAAGTCTTCCACTGATAAAAACTTCAAATATTTCAACAAAATGGAAAAGTATAATCTAGAATGGAAGCCCACCTGTGGGCTTATTTTCAAGAAAATAGTAATTACAAAATGCGAAAATATCTAGTGACAAACATGAGGGGTAGATACGCAATTATGGGGGGGGGGGCGTGAATCTTGCTGAGCAGGATGAGCGTCAGTGGCAGCGCTACAGGTGGGGCTATGGGGATACAGCCTCCCTCACACCTCTCGAAAAGAAATCCATCTGAAAAAGAAGCCCATCCAAGCATGTTAAAAAGAAAAAAAATCTATGGACTTCTAATCAAGTAATATGTAATATGATCCTAGAGATGATGAGAAATTATACCTTTGATAATGCTGTGATATTTCCACTGTGCTGTGTATAAATTTTATATAGTTTTTTTTTTTATTGCTGGCTGCATACTCATCTCTGCATACCAGCAAAAATTGAGAAAAATTCTCAGATTCAAGTAGATATTTGGAAGGTATTAGTTTACAAGGTCAGGTCAATTTCACAGAGGTTCAGCAGTTCGGTAGCCTTAATTTTCCGTCCCTTTCGGCTGACAACATTATTCAAAATGGCAATGTTGTTTTTGAATAAAAATAAGCATATTATCTGGAGCCACGTGTCACCTTGTTTCCCACCGATGGCGAAGAACACAAGACGTGAGCGGATTCAGCTTGAGGCCCTGAAGCCGATTGCTGATGTGTTGTGTGTGAAAGGAGAGACACTGATACAGCTTATGGGTTTGCTGAATGGTTTACGAGCGACGGGAGACCCGAAGAATTCACAATCCCTACTCATTGACAACCGGACTGCTGGAGCGATTTATCTCCTGGAGAGTTTGTTGGGCAATGTCCAGCCAAGGTCTTTGACCATGAACCCAATGAGCCATCCAGCTGTGATGATCCATTGGAGATGTTATGTTGCTCTCTCCTTGATGATGGGAGAGGGTGAGGTGGCCCGTTTGGCTGGAAGGGCAGAGGAGTTTGTGCCCCATACGCCTTCGATGCCTACTGCAAAGAGGAAGTGTCCTGAGCAGTCGGGGAGAAAGAGCAAAGCGGCGCACTCCTCACAATTACGTGGGGAATCGCGTCCGGAAGCTGGTTCACAACCTGAGGAATCTAGCCGTGCAAAGGGTGTCACTGATGTTAGGGTACGCACTGGTGCCCAGTCAGCAGTTGCTCCGAGGGCATTTGATGCCAACTTTGACCTGAATGGGATTAGGAAGACTCTTCGTTTGCCATGCTGGGCCAGCCTAGGTGACGTGCGGAGGGCAAAGCCACTTTTGAAGGTAGTTGAGTCATTGGAGCTAGTTTAGCGGTGTTACAACGTTTTCAGATCCGTCCATGTACCCAACCCCGCAAGAGGTCAGTTCTCTCGGAAGGGAACTCCGATGCGAAATTGGGGTGGGGGCTCACCTAACGAAGACCGTTAGTCCTGAACAATTTCGACGGTGAGTCTCTTTGACTAGGGTGCGTGTCTTGGGGGTGACCGGGCTCGATCACACCCGGCCACCGTCGGACTGGCCCCGACAAGATGATTTATTGAAGGATAT
Organism: Nesometra sesokonis; assembly: GCA_025631205.1. Lineage (NCBI taxonomy): Eukaryota > Metazoa > Echinodermata > Crinoidea > Comatulida > Antedonidae > Nesometra > Nesometra sesokonis. The sequence continues at coordinate 7,338 of JAOTQE010078371.1, forward strand.
CATGTAGCATTGTTTTGACCGGCAGCCTGCCGTATGTCTACACATCAAGGGAATGGATGTGGATTCCATCAGCGAGGAGTATTACCACTGAGTCGTGGATATTCTTGAGCTGAGTCGGATACCCTGGGACCAGCGACTGCTGTTACACTCATATGTGTCAACGGTGGAGGTTGTAGAGATGTTCGTTAAGAGGTTCACGCGAACCTGTTTCAGCTTCACTATCGAGGCTAACAAGTTCACGGAAAACCAACGACGAGCACTTTGTCATGTCTACACTGAACATGATGGACGCCTACTAATCGAGTCGGTTTTAGTGAAAGATTATGCTTTTTATGAATTTTCGAAGAGTTGTCCTTCTCACAGCCTGGGGTTAACTACACCTAGCCTATTGTTAGGTGTCCCAATACTAGCCTAGCCAGACCACATTCAGCCAAGCCATGGTTATCCCGAGTTTGATAACATTATTTAGGCTTACTAATTGTTTTAAATTGTAAGACAATTAAATGATTTTAGTCAATACAGCTAGATATAGCTCTCAAAAGCAGAGAAACATGAGAAATTTGACTGCTGCTTCATTTTTATTGAAAGGACTATTTTTAAGGTTCCTCACTAACATGTTGAGATTTATCTATAGAACTCACAGCATTACATGTTCTAGTTGCAGAGGTCCCAAGTTGTAAAAACAGAATTCCAGGAGATTTACTTGTGGTCGTCCTACCACTGTTTGTAATATGTACCCTTCCTAAAATTTGTGTACAAATACCCTTATTTATAAGCTCAAAACCTGTGCAGCCTGTTATGAAATGAGAGGTTCTAACATGTATTTTCACTGCTAAAGGGTGTTATTGTTCCCCAAATCTTTACTGACATTCATGGTTGCTTACTTTCAAGCAATATTTTGAAATAAATAGGCCACTTTATGCTATGATTGTGAAACTTTTTCAAAACCTTGAGAAGTTCCCGGAGAAAACAAAACTCCAAGAGAAAATTTGATAATTCCGGGAGCCCGGGAGATGATCCAAAATTTCTGGAGACTGTAGGACAATAGTGGAGACTTGGGAAATCTGTATTTGAAACAAAAGTGTACAGTACTTGATTTTCAAGTTCAGTGTCTCATATACTAAGTAAAATAGAGGGCGCTACAACATATTTAAATATAGTGAAACAGCTATTTGTTGGTAACAGTGCATAGCTACACCACTATTTTTATAATTCTTTTGTAACTTTTTATAAATAATATAGCAGTACAGTAGTATAGTAGTACAAATAATATATTAAAAATAACATTATTTCATATGATCATAAGATTATTTAAAATTTCTTTTGTATTACACTATCGAGTGATAATTAAATTTTATAACAAGTTAATAAACTTCCAACTGAGATTGCTTTTATTGTGAACCAAGCACGTGTATAATTTAGTGAGAGTTGTGTGGCCGAACGGTTAAGGCAGGGGAACTGTGAGCCATTGCAAAAACAACATCGGTTCGAGGCCTGTTTGTACCATGGTTCTGGTGGTGGAACAAGTCTTCTAGGATAAGGACTATTGAACCGTAGGCCCAGTGAACACAAACGGCTCAGGTGCACTATAAAGAATCCAGTACATCTTTCGTAGAAGGTAAGCTAAGACATGACGGGACCATTAGGGGCGTAGAAAGTCTTATAAATGTGTACCATCTGGTCCACAGCGCTTTGAGCCTTTATTGTGTAAGGCGCTATATAAATCTTACAATTATTATTATTATTATTATTTTTATTATTATAACATTTATTTACCAGCAAGTTAATGGAACCATAACTTATAATGGGAAGTGTATTAAAAACGAAAAAATGTAATGGCTGACATTTGAAAAAAAGTGTAATGCATCTTCCAAAAAATCGGGTATATCGCATCGTGTTTGAATATATCATCATTTGTTACATCATTATTTTTGTGTTACATTCTCCTGTATCTCAACTATTGACAGAATAAAATTTACTTAGAGATTGTTAATTAATGGAAAACACTTCAAAATGACATGACAATTTTAACTTAGAAAGAATTTGACTTTGGCAAAGTCGACTTATAGGTTTAATAGTAACCAACCCTAAAACAAAATCAGTTTGCCCACCCATCAGGCAATTGTTGATGTCACCAAGGAGTTTTATAGCTCCTTGATGCCACCACGAAGACTATAAATACACCACTTAGGGTAGCTTAGAGTACCAAAAGCTCAGAAGCATGTAAATTAGGAGAGATAATTCCTGAATTCCATTCAATTTAAGTCGGTGTCATCACAAATACACTACCCTGTCTAAGGCCGTGTTTCCGCAGGAATTTCAGATAATCCGATAAAATATCATCCAATCAAATCAATTTTAAAAAATACAACTGCGCATTGTGAGTCCACTAACATCCGGTGTTGGCAATTTCCCTTTTCCTCGCGTGGCACCCTGGTTGCACCGCGATGTAATCCTCGCGAAAAGCAACAAAAGCAAGATCAAGTTGACCCCGTGTCAAAGGTCAAGAATTATCGCATTTAGGTCAATTATCGGATAATTATCAGAATATTATCGGATAATTATCGGATAAAATATCATCCAATCAAATCAATTTTAAAAAATACAACTGCGCATTGTGAGTCCACTAACATCCGGTGTTGGCAATTTCCCTTTTCCTCGCGTGGCACCCTGGTTGCACCGCGATGTAATCCTCGCGAAAAGCAACAAAAGCAAGATCAAGTTGACCCCGTGTCAAAGGTCAAGAATTATCGCATTTAGGTCAATTATCGGATAATTATCAGAATATTATCGGATAATTATCGGATAATTTTATTACATCAGAATAGGTTAAACACGTTTCTGCAGCACTTTTATCGGGTAATTTTTAGAGGGATAATTTATCGGATAATTTTTTCCTACGGAAACACAGCCAATGATTAAAACTTGCAATAGATTTAATTAAAATGAAAAAACACTGCAATTGAATATATCAATGTGATATACCATGGGTAACTCATTAAGTATGAAGACTTATTTCCAATGCAGTCCTTCTAGTGGTGATTTTGCAGCACTGTGGGAGGTAATCCCTTGCTCTCCTCTATAGAGTATACTGCATTTTTTTAGTGTACCCATGAGCCATTTTTAAATGGGACTGACAGCTTATCACTTCATCTGAAAGATGTATTAACTTGACTTGTACAGTATTTTGAATCTCCAGCCGAAACACAAGGACAGTATTGGCACTGTAGTCCAGAGGCCTTCAAGATTAGTGCACAACACAGTAGCCACTTTCACACAGAAAATACTGCAATTAATTAAACATGAAAAAAGTTCAATACAAACATACGGCCCAAGGACCCCATGCAATTTTAGTTATGGACCGTAGTCTACTTGTATTTAAGCGTAGCTTAAACTACCAAGACCTCGGAAGTAGGTAAATTGGGAGAGACAATTTCTTAATTCCATTCAAATTGAGTCACTGTCATCGCAAATACACTGCCCTGTCTACGAATAAAATTTGGAATAGATTGAAGTGAAATGAAAAAAGACTGCAATTAAATATATCAGTGTGATATACCTTGGTAACTCATTAAGTCTAAAGACTTGTTTCCAATGGTTCCTTCTAGTGGTGATTTTGCAGCACTGTGGGAGGTAATCCCTTGCTCTCCTCCATAGAGTATACTGCATTTTTAGTGTGCCCATGAGCCATTTTTTAAATGGAACTGACAGCTTATCACCTCATCTGAAAGATGATGCACTATTAACTTGTACAGTATTTCGAATTTCCAGCCGAAACACAAGGACAGTATTGGCACTGTAGTCCAGAGGCCTTCAAGATTAGTGCACAACACAATAGCCACTTTCACACTGAAAATACCGCTATTGATTGTACATGGAAAGGTTCAATATGAACATATGGCCCAATATGAACATATGGCCCAAAGACCCCATGCAATGTTAGTTTATTGACCATATTCTACTTGTATTTAAAGCTAAAACATGGCAAATTAAATTTATATATACAGGGCCACTTTCAGGACAACTTTCAGATACAAGCTGGGGTATCTGAGCAAGGCCGGCAGAGACATGCAGAGCGGAACAACGCACGCTCTGCCATCCGCCTAACCATTCTGGCTTTATTTCTTGTCTAAACCCTTTTTAATACAGATCAAACTCAGTGAAATGTAAGTTTCCTGTGTAAAGGTGTCCAAGCAAAAAACGTGAAATTGGCAGTGATAGGGGGTCCTGATTTTACCACCGGTTCATTTGCTTAGTTACACTTCATGACATAGGTTGGCATATACAGTGGATCCTTTCACACACATCCTGCCTAAACCAGTAATTTTAATACAGTATAACAGTAATGTCTTAGAGTTCGAGGCAGCCTAACAAATGCTGGTAATGTGCTCCTTTACACTAACGCCAGCATTCATAAATTAACGCAATATTCCAGTTTTTACAGTACTGTGTGAAAGGGCTATAGTGATATTTAGCTCATAACTGGAGGAAGTAGTTGGCGCAGTGGTGGCGTTTCTGACTTCCAGTCACGAGGTCGGCCTGGTGGTTCGAAGTTCACTCTGGTCAGCGTTTGTGTTCCTAGTCAAGACACTTTATCCACGTTGCCTCTCAACCCAGGAGTATAAATGTTTACCCAAGATATACAAATGCACTGAATACAGCTGTAAAATTATGGAATAGAATGTATTTCATAGGTGTTTATTCCAGTGACTGGCGGTAATAGTTGTGAAGTCACATAAATGTCATATTATTAACCTACTATGCCACTCAAAATTTTAACACTGTACCACTCTCAAAACAAAAACACACAAGAATATTTTAATTTATCAATATAACTTTTATTACGGACTCATCATTCTTTACACAATCAAATAACATAATTATTAATGTACATAATTATATACAATTTAGTGTACAATCCACTTTCCACAATTTTCAGAAATTTAACTTTGGCTGTAAGAATCTCATCATTAGAATACAGTAACTGCAACTATTACATGAATAGCCTATATACAACATAGGATGAGGTTTGTCATAAATGCAAACATTTAATATATTTTTATTTTACAAGACGTTTGGCATGCTTTTTAATTACCATTTTGTGGTGATGATGCCTGTTGCATTTCAATAAATAAATCTGTCCACTTTTGAAGGTAATAATAAATTATACATTAATAGTACAGTAATAGTAAAGAACACACTGAAGACATTGCCCTCTGTAAACATGGTAGATAATGGTAGTGACAAGGTAGATTTAAGTAGTTAATAACTTTAAATTTACATGCCTTTTAAATAAATTGTAAAAAAAATCAATGGTCATTCTGAAAATACATAGAAAAATACTTTTCTTGTGTGTTTTAACCAAAATTGTTCATTTCTGATTTTTTTTATAAAGTGTAAAGTAGCCATTTTTATTTGATAATAAAAAATTACCCACTTTGCTATTTTGTGTGGAAAACAATAGGGATAAAATCTAGCATTTATTTATATATATATTTTTTAATTCATTTGACTCAAGGGGAAAAAAATCCTAAAAATTCCCAAATAGGGCTGAATATACTTTTTATGATTAACTAAAACATATAATGAAAAGTAACTTTTTGGGTGAACCTTCTCTTTAAGGCATTAATAACATCAACCGAGAAGGTAATTGTATACTATCTTAGCGGTAGTTCTCTGTAGTTCTATGTAGATCCCCTTGTGATTCAACATGGTAGACCTACCTAGTCAGAGGATGTTATTTTTTTTTCAAAGTGTCGATAACATTCCAGGCTAAACCTTAATACCATTTGCACTTGGATTATTTGATGTGTGCAGTCATGGGTAATTGACCAACCAACTACTGAGAGAATTATTCAGACGTGGACCAGAGTGGCTAACATTGGACTTTCCTGTTTGGTAAAACTAACCAGATTTCATTGGGCAAATAGGATTACTTGACAGTAAATGTCCACAAACATTAATGATGATGATGATGATATTTATTAAATGAAGATTTGAATCATACAGTTAAACTTGCCTAAGTCAAATCAAATTGGCATTGAAAAAAAAAGTACAGATTGTTTTATTTGGCATAAAAAATTATTTGACTTTGGTAAATTCGACTTACATGTTTGACTGCACTGTAGATTGAAAATATTGTTCAAGATCTTGAAATGTGGATTTAGAGATTAATATGGTTTGTTTTGTTTATTTTTTTAATCAAACTCACCACTTGACAATTCATTAATTTGTTAATTATATGATAGTGTTTGGCCTTTCAGCTCAGCCCATAGGCCAGGTGATATTCATGGACCTCTTTTAAAACGACTAACAAAATAAAAATATCGCAAATTAAAAATATCCATTTCTTATTGCATTTTGTTAAAATAATCTTCAATGATCAAATAACGTTAATCTTAATAGGGCCATGTAAACAATATACAGTTGATCATCCTTTTTGTTTAAAAAAAAAAACATGAATTGAAGGGAGGGGTGTTTTTTCATAACAGTCATGAGACAAAAAATTGACCAAAATCACAACATTTAAAAAACTTGATCCTTACAGATGGTATTTGGCTCTAGAGATAGTGAATACAAAATTTAATATCAAAAATAGCTTTTATGGATATAAAATAAAATATAAAGTATTATATCAGGATGAATTTTAAAAGCAGAGAGGTGGATATTAAACTATTTTTTTTTGTATTTGGCCTGGATTGTTTAAGCTTAAATACTGTAGCTTCCAATTGCTTTAGTTATTTACTGTGTTTATAAAACATCAATAGATTTCTTACAACTGTATTTATTAGTACCAAGCAAGCATTGCTTACAATATTTGGAAAAAAAGCAATACCTAAATTTCTAATTATATAAAAAAAAGAATTTACATTGAATACATGGTAAAGGCACACAAAAAATATTAAAACAAAGACAATCTTAACTGCCCATTTAAAACAACTGCCAATTTTTTTTTGTCTATAATTGGATTCACAAATTTAAAATATTTTTAAAATCAACCTTTCTGAAAATCAAACTTCACTCTAAACAAGACCTTTTTTAGTAGAGAGGTTCTGTAACTTCACGAAATATGAATACGGATTCGTCATAAATTCTTGTAACATTTGAATTGAATAACTTGAATATCCGTCACAGATGGTCAGTATTTTACGACGATGATCAACACAACAACAATTTGTAGGTACTAAATTTGATATATGTGAGGTCTCTCCACAAAATGAGTCGCATCGTAGGTGATATCAAATTGAGATGATCACAAAAATATGTCTGAAGTCTAATTTTTGAGCAATTTAGTTTTAATCAATTATGAGTACTATGGTACTTATATTTAATTATATTATACTTTTTTGGTCAGTTTTCATGCAGGAAAGTGTCCTTCATGCAAATTTTCAGAGATTTTTAGTCTTTTAATTGTATATTTTTAGATTACTTCATGGATGATTTTCTCAAAACTGTGTTTCCATACATGAAAACTACAAATGCCCATATCTTAGGACATACTTATCCAATGAATGTCATTTAAAGTGTGGATTACAGCTTATATTATGCTCTATTAGAAGGTATTAATAACTCAATTTTGGATTTTCCAACCATGAGACTCATTTTATGGTGAGACCTCACACATTTTTAACACATTTAGCAACTTTTAAAAATGGAAATGTGACATCCGTTTTCTTTATCGTATTTTAGCGTTCTCACAATTTAAAAATTTATACTGGTAAATTGTCCAAAAAATAAAGACTTGTCAGATATGGCTTTTGTGTTGGTTTTGGCCCTACCCCAATATCTACATAGCTATAGGCCTCTATGAGCATTCCTGTATTCTCTGTAATACTTAAGATAAAGAAGGGAAAAAATATATGAAAATCAAACTTATATCATAATTACTTTTCAATAAACATAATTTTGACTGGTAAATTTGATGGCTAAAACCATACTGGCGGAGAACACTCTATTTCCTAAATATGCGAAACATAATATCTTAAAATCATGAAACCAATGTAAACAGGTAAATCTGATTTTTTTTTTCTCAACAGAATTTTCCGAAAACTGAACAAAACACTCCAAAAAAACTTATCCATACTTCATCTAGGCTTAAAACATTAAATACAAAATTATATTTTTTTAATGAAAGAATTATAATGGATACAAAACATGTATGTCAGGTTACAGTAAAACTGAGCATTTATAAGCTAATACTGTACTGGATATAATACTGTACTGGATATATGATACTAACTGTTGTTACTATTTATTTGAAATATCTCAGCAAAAATGTATTACTTGCAATTATTATTATTATTGTTAATTGTCCAAATAAAAAAAATTTAATAGTAAAATACAGGTTAAGCTTATCAGAGATCCCTGAGCGGACAGCCTATTAGCGAGTACTATTGATTCCTACTCTAGCTTCACTGTATATAACTCTATGTTATGAGCCCATGTGCGAAAGTATAATGCATACTCCAAGCAATGAGATACACGCCATCGTGACAAGATTTGACATAAATTATGTCACCATCAGGAATGATGATGACATAATTTGTCGAAATATTGAATCTTGTCACGATATTTCGACATAAATTATGTCATCATCAGGAATGATGATGACATAATTTATGTCGAAATATTGAATCTTGTCACGA
>JAOTQE010078382.1:0-15981 GCA_025631205.1 Nesometra sesokonis
AAGATGGGTCAAAATTATACCACATAATAAATTTAGTAGTATATAATATTTTATATTTTTATATGTACACCTCAGTGAGAATTTGAATAAATAAAAATAAAAAAATAAATAAAAGTCTTTTATAACTTCGGGTCATTGTTTTAGAGAAAGGGTTCATTGAGTTTGAAAAATACTTTTGTAAGATTTCTTTTTGTGGTGTTGGAAATATGCATTAGCTGTCAATTTGGCTAATGAAAAAGATTATAACCTTCTGTTAGCCAGATTTTTACCACAGGGAAGGAATTTGTCACATGACAGAAGTCTAGTAGTATTTTGGCATTTACTATTATCAAAATGTATTAAAAAAACACTAGGACAAAACTAGAATACCAACACTATATGTATGCTAAAATCTGTAACTATCAGCTGCTTGGAAAGTCACATTTACCTGTTAACAAACTATTGTGACATCAGCGTAACAGAGTCACATACCATGTGTGATGTTGAAGTACAATCATTTAAAGTATGGTGCATTACAAATAGTTCGCTTACCCTTTGACCTATTTCACAGATGTCAAGTGGGTCATTGTCACCACAACAATCAGTGTCAGAATCCTTGTGGGCAGGATCTTCCCAAGTCTACAAAAATAAAACAAATCATGTACAATTAACGATAACAATTAAAGAAATGAAATGTTACAAAATATATAAAACAGGTTAAAGAACAAGCTTAAGAAAACTATTAAAGAGATCTACAAAATCAGAAGCTTTGTCTTACTAATTGACTTTTGAAAATATTTGAATACAGTGCACTGTACAGATACCCAGTCTAGCAATCTTTAAAGGGCTTCTAGGTCTGTACTGATTACCAACCTACTTGAAAATTCTTATATTGTTTAAGGTTTATGGATGTGTCAATCAGGTACAAGTCTCATATAACGGTAGAGTGTAAAAACTTCTATGGGCAGCCGTTAGGGCCAGAAACGACAACATAAATGTGCGGAAGAGACAAGCACATGCGTAACATCGGAAAGGACACGCACAAACACAGAAAGGACAAAAACAAATTTTCGGAAAGGACAAACACAAACACAGAAAGGACAACACCATCTTCGGGAACAGACTAACTGAATTGAGACATTGAGGGCAGCAATAACTACTCACAGGCCGGCGGTAGTGGCCGGCCGGTCTACCTACAAATGGAAACGACAATCATGACAGCCTGTGTAGTTGTTGATACCCTCAACGTCTCAGTGTAGTTAGTCTGTTCCAAGGATGGGCTTGTCCTTTCTGTGTTTGTGTTTCCGAAGATGTATTTGTAATTTCCGCATTTGTACTTGTCCTTTCCGATGTTACACATATGCTTGAGGTCTTCTGTGTATTTATGTTGTTTATTTTTACCCTAATGGCCGCCCATAAAATTTGAGCTCACAACTTCAAGATTAGACGGCAAGTACTGAATGTTAAAAATCATGCTAAAATGCCATGACACTGTGCTAACCAGTGGCACAATTTATACTGTATATAATTTTTAAAATCAAATGACTGCAAATTTATCACAAACGCCTAAAAATATGTGACATATATATAGCGGTTATTACCAAGACTTCTAAGCATTTCACAATTATCCCCAGTAATAGGAACAAACACCTATTTAATACAATTCATTCCATAATGTTGCAGTAATCAGTGCATATGGCATTTGTATCTCCCAGGAACCCAATTATACTCCTGGGTGGAGAGAGACAATGTGGATAAAATGTCTTGCCTAAGAACACAAACAGCTGAACAGCAAAGACTCGAACCACCAAACTTGCCACTGGAAGTCCGAAACGCAACTACTGCACCAACTGCTTCCATAAATAAATCCAGCTTTTGCTTTTATATATTAATTCAATAGCTCCTCAAGCTAACAAAAATCAGATTTTTATAAGCTCTAGAAGCTTTTAACACAATTTACAAAAGCAAATTTCAATGTGCTTACTAAATAATTTTTCAAATTATTTCAATACCTGTGGAATGGCGCCATAATTCCAGATGTACCCCTGATAAGGGAAAACATTTTTCACATATCTCAGTTTGTTTTTCTTTACATCTTGTTTAATGGGGTTCATGTCCAATTTTGTTACAATCTGTAAATTGAAAATAAACAAAATATAAACAGAATAAGAGATTTTGAGATTTTAATATAAATTTTACTTTTAATCATACAGTAGGATAAGGACAAATATTATGACACAAGGAAAAACTTTTTATACATTGTTCTGCAAACTTTTTTGAACAATGAGCTAAAAAGGAGGATGGAATGAAAATAAATTCAATTTGTTTTACTTAGCCAATTTGTGGAGAATAAAGTAAACATGGACAAACATAAAATATTGATTTTGGGAAAAATATTAACAAATTGGTGTGTGATTTAAGTGAAATTTTAATTTATATTCCAAATTTGTAATTGTTTGTTTCGGATACATTTACTAACAGGTCAAAAATGAAATGTTATTTTAATGTAAAATTCTAATTGTCATCTTTGGAATGTTTGAGTGTGGTTGCCAGATGCGACGAGTCTTCTACTCATCGGCAGACATTTTTTTTAGCGATTTAAACAGGAAAATTACTAAAAAAATTCGGCCGATGAGTGGAAGACTCATCGCTTCTAGAAACCTCACACAGGGAGCGATGGTTTAGTCTTGCGACCGTCATATGACCGTCGCGCAGTGAGTGCCTGGCTTCAGTAATATATATCTTGGGGTCTCTATTTGGCCGGATTACAATTATATTTACCAGCCGATAGTCACTGCAACCTGAAAAATATTTTCCGATCAAGTTTTTTAGATCTGACATGTAAATGTACCGAATACTTAGTACACTTGAGAATACTTGTGAAAAAAATTGCAAAGTTCGTCAAAACAACTTATATCTACAGTAGTATTCTCCCTGACGCAAAAACGTGTAATTTCATGCATTGCAGTACCCGCTGTATATTGGGCTTGAATTCTAGCCCTAGTCACTAAGTGCAAGCTCGGAGCTCCAGTGGTATGGAGACTAGGCTATTACCTGGAGATTGTGGGTTCGAGTTCCACCGAAGAACAACTTGCAAATTTTTACACAAGTATTTGGTACATTTACATATCAGAGTTGGTCAAAGTAAATTATATCGAATATTCTCTCTGATACAAAAACATGTACTGTACTGTATTTACATATTAATATCTCTAAATAAGTCTGGGCCTGTATAGAGTATACAAATACAAAATACAATGTGTGTATACCTAAATTTTACAGTACTTTTTATATTAGGACAGCAGCAAAGTAGTAATTGCTCTCTCCCCCCCCCTCCACACCAAGATGCATCATTACTGGATATAAAACTAACGATAAATATTACTTTTCTTGAAGAGTCACAAAAAGAAATCATTGTATTACACTGATCTCTTTGCTCCTGACAGTTTGTAAACAAAACACAATACCTACGATACATCACATGACCCGAGTAGCCGATTGGGCCTATTAATGGACCCTTCCATTTGGGTAAATAACTCCGATTCAATTGGATGCCATCTAAGGATTCCCAGATGCATACTAGGTACTTCCTGACAGATCCATGGTTTCGGAATTTGTCAGAGATTCGACTATGCACAGGTCGGAGATATTGAGTCAGACCTCTGGGTGCCTGGTCTCTGCCAAATATTGAAGAGACCATGCACTTAAATTTCTATCTTTTATTTTCTATTTCATAACATTGTTTTTTAAATTTCATTATTTAATTGGTAAAAACCCCACAAAATATAAATATAAATATAAATGGGACAATCTGGAAATTAATAGAAAAAAAACTAATTACAGTTATCCATTGAAAACTGTAATCAATAATTGCAATTAAACAATCAATAAAACTGTATTATCATCATCCATACAGCAATTAGTTTAATTGTAGAGTCATTAAAGATACAATGCTTGTGTTTCCTACTACCAGTATTACATGACTGCAACCAGTAAATGTGTTAAAGGACAGGAAATTGAACAAATTTGTGCTTAGCAGGTACTCTGAACTAACCTCCATTTTAGCATTTGTCCATCTTGGTATTTCCACCACCATATGTAAATTTGTTTGCTAAAAAAATAAGAGGAACATTATTTATTCAGGTTTTGCAGTTCCATGTTTTCAAACAATCAAAGGGACATTCCTTCCGAAACCCATCAAAATTAAACTTCTTATGGAAATTTACCAGTTTATTTTCAAAATAATAAACATATTTAGTTACATACAGTACACTTGTTTAGTTTTTTTCTTGAGTAGAAAAAAGCTAATAATTACCAAACACTTTCAACTGCTTTATTTTTTAGGATCCATCCAAAAAAATCAAATTCTATACTTTTTTATTTTGCATTTTTTATTTAATTTTAATTAATTAATTAAATTTAATTTGTTAACATCCAGAATATTTTCATTTTTTGTTGCCAACACAGAATTTTGGAAGGAATGGGCCTTTGAGTAAAAACTTACCTTTGGTCGCAATATGTTGGTTGGTGAAACTCTCATCTTTCTTCAGCTACAATAATTATGAGACCGCTGTCTGGGGTGTTTACTGAGAAAAGCATCAAAATACGGAGCTGTAGACCAGCCTCTCAGTAATAAGTTGCAATTGGCTGGGAGGTGGTATCATCCTCCATATCTGTTCAAGCTCTCCTGTCGTCTGATATGGGCTGGCTCTTGGATGGAAGGATCCAAGTCCAAGATTTTAATGTTAGCTACAGTAGATAGATTTTTTGTCACGAGTGTTTTGCTGTATTCGGCCAATGCTCCCTAGTTTTTCAGATTTATTTTAAGATTTGAGGCCTGTACGGTGGATTGTGAATGGGGAGGGGTTCTTTTTCCTAAAAAAAAATGAACCAGTATGATAGTTTATCAGAAAAGTAATTGGCAATAGGTGTGGGTCAGGGGCCCGCAGAGGGCCATGAAAATTTTTTTTTGCACACTTAGAAGCAGTGTTCAAAATAATTGTTCAAAATACTATATAGGGCAAAATAAACAAAATTAATATTCCAAAACAGAAGATATATATTTGCAAAAAGGAAAATGCAGACCTTCTCTATTCCAAGACAGAAGATATATATATTTTCTTTCTAAATACCAGATAGTATACTGTATAATGCGAGTTTTTTAATAATGCGTTATGGGTGTTAAGGAAAAATTGTTTGGTTTTAAGCTTTAGGTAAATGACTAAATAAAACAGATCTTATAGAGGACAATACAAATGTAGGTCAATTAAATAAAGAATTGTTGTGTATTGTCAGATTTGGGTTTCCAGAAGGATGGTTTAACGGCCCCTCACCCCAGGATACAGGCCTGGATTTTGTGATAATTTTAGATAAATACTGCTACAATAGCTCTAGATCAATCATTGCACTGTTCGATTCTATATTTTTGGGGGGTTGAAAAACTAGCACTGTTGAGTTCTTTCCTTGTCTACTTATTGTTATAACAGAAATTCATTGAATTAGGTTACTAAAGAAATACTGGAAGTAAAAATCAGTATCATACTGTACATACCCCTTTGTTGGAATACAGTGGAATATCATGAAATGGTGAAATGTAATTTCCACTTGAATTCTCTGAAGAAAAAAATGACATCATTTATTATTGTTTAGTGAAATCTTAGGTTTTTGGCTGTTTCAAGCTCGGTTATTACTCCCTCACTCGTAAACTATTTCTTTGTTTGTGCTGGCCCAAACGGATTCTTGGAGGGAATTTAATGAACTTGAATCGGATATAAAACGTGATGATTGGTTGGGTAGTTTTATCGGAAAAATAGAAAATATAAAACATTTTCAACCAACAATACGCTGTTATCGGCTATAGAAATTAACTACATAGGCACACCAGAGTAATGTGACCTTGGTGCGTTGAGTTCAGATAGCAAATAATGAAAACTGGTGAAAAAGTTTCCATAATGCATACAGAAATCCTATCAGCGTCATTCCATGTTAAATCAACAAATTTAAGTCGGCTGACGGTCGCGATGCTAGACTAGGTTTGAGGTAGGTGGATCGGGGGCATATTAGTATTAAATAATTTAAACCTTGTTTATCACGGACTTAGAACTTTTAAAAACTAACATTATGATCCAGGGATATAATTATGCTGGGCGGAGGTGGGCGAGGCCACCCACCCTAAAAATTTCCCACCACCCTAAAGCTTATTTGAAGGTCTTTCACCCAGTCAAATCTCAACCTGACACCCACCCTAAGCCTCTGAAAAAGGTAAAAACACTGTTTTTAATCATTTTACCACAATGATTAAATGAAAAAATTATTGTTTTAAAAACGTCCCACTGTGAATGAAAATCACGAACATTTAGGGTCTCAAAAATAAAGAATAATGTCTCCTTTGGCTTGGCTCTGCCACAATTATAGAACTATGTACAAGCTGCAACATTAGGATGGTCAGTACCATTCCACACACAACCTTTTTGCCCTCCCTGGTAAACTTAAACAGTTTTGTCAGATACTGTAGTCCTAACACCCTCAGCTAATACGATACGATTTATTCATCATCATCAAAATTAATATTACAATAGAATTGAGGTGATTTAAATAATGACGAAAAGGAGTCTCAAAAAGCCTAAGAGGTTTGTACAAGCGAGATCCCCATTACATAATTAGGTTATTTTATTTATAAGGTTTAAAAATAAATTGTTTTACCATATAATATGATAGATATAACATAAATATATAATAGGAAGGTTTACATAAATACTACTAATACTAATTTACATACATATCAAATTAAATTTCAACTAAATAAATGATAATAACGCCTATAAAATTATATTTGGTTCCAACAGAACCGTCAGCTCAATTAAATTTTCCATAAAATTGTAAAACACATAATCATCTCAGAAATTGTATTAAAAACTAAACTATTCCAAGAAAAAAAGTCTTACGAAAAATACACAAAAAGGTGCCTACTAAAAAATATTTTTTAGGCTAAAGCGGCGACTTTTTAAAAATAAATGAATAATATCATTACTGAGGCCCAATCAGTGCTATTGTACCAAGATACATCTTCTATATTCCAATTCAATGTACATTTCACTACAACAATACACCATGATTAATAGGAGTACAGTATCTATGGCAACAGTGGCAAGAACTTAATGAACATTGTTATAAATCTTGTCACCAAGGTGACAAGGATATCCTATATTACTCAAATAATTATTTTGAATTTGAGATGCTGTAGTCATGATAGTTTATTTAGCATTAATAATTTTTAATAACAAATTCATTCATAAAAAGTAATTTCTGTGTTTATGTCATCATAACCAGAAAATAAAATAAAGATCAATGATACACTTCAGAATCATGTTCAATTAAGAATTATTTTAAACAAAAACATTTACTGTTGAAAAAAATAAAAAATATAGCAATTTCAAAACCTTTCTTATAGCCCAATGAAAACTATTCACCCATAAAAAAAGGTATTTACACCCAATTTGGAAAAGTTCTAGGCAGCGGCAATCGAACCGAGGTGCAGCAAAATTCAAACAATCCTGGCATGCAACAGGTAGATCGGTGCCTATGTTTACTATTTTCATCAAATCTAGGGCCTAGCCTAAACCTACCGTAGCATTGTGCAATAGAAAAGGCAAATGCTAAAAACCTTCGCACCGTTTGCCATATAAAAGACAGATGAGCAACAAACACAGCAATATTTACCTAGTTTCGCGCCGAAATAATGATATTTGTTTAAAAACCCTAAAATCACCTTAGCACAAGGGGCCTCATCCCCTTGACCCACACCAGGACTCCACCATTGGACCTAACCACAGGGGCCCTAAGTGGCCCCGGGCCCCCCAGCTTCTTGAAGTGGATCATGCGATGGTCACACTACATAGATCTGCCCATGTGATGGACCATAACACAGTAAATATTATAGAAAACAAATAATCTTAGTTTTTTTTGCATAAGCATTAAATTAGTTCAATTAAAGATGGGATATCCTATTTAACTCGGTTCAACCTCATTGAAAACATGCCATCTTTTACCTCATTAATTATTCTGCATCATCGTACTAAAAATATTGATTATTTATTTGTATACTGGTTGAAAGTCGAAAATTGAAATGCAATGTAACCCTGGAATATGGTTTAATTATGCATCAACACTGGCAGAGTAATTTATGAATGAACGAATATCTGCAGTGAATAGAGGGACCCTTGCATCTGTTGCGAGCACAGTGTAAAAATCAATAACTTAGTTAAAATCACTATTATCATTTATTGGTAGAAACATCACTTAGAGTGGAATACCAAAATCTGCCTTGTTTGTTTCTGAATCACAGTAAACAGAAACACATGATACATGATGATTTGATTGATTTAAACCCAAATTTAAACATTCAATATATTTTTTTCATTTCATTTATTTATTCAGCACAACTGGCCCAGGGACTATGTCAGCATTATTGCCCCGTAACACCACTAGAGTGCCTGTAGTCCCTGGAACATACAACTGATTACATTTAAAATTCATTTACAAATGATATAAATATTGTAACATGTAGACAATATACAATGTAGATATTATAAAATTTATAAAAATTACGAAAAACATAAAGGTAAATACACGAAAAAAAACCAGAAAAATATGGAAACAGTGACTTAAATAAATATAGGCCTACAGTATTTGTAAATAAATATTGCTGTAGCGTTTATCCATGAGGTAAAGTTTAAGTTTAAAAATAAAAGATTTGAGGGAACAAGTGATCACAGCATCTTTGATGTGTTAGGGGAGTTGAGACCATTGAATTGGAAAGTTATTAATAGATAATAATTTTAAAGAATTTGTAAAGAAAACTGGGTGAATAAAGGTTAAAGTTTCTAAGTGGTGTGGGTTAACATGAATATTATTGATTACACTGTTTAATGTTGATGTGTAAAAACAACAAAAGATAAAGGATATCAAGGCAAGTCTTCAATTAATTGGTTTTTTTCCTGCTATACTGTGATTTATTAATGAGCTATAAAGTACTGTAATTACGCATTTTAGCATTTTTAATATAATTTGAGAGGTTATGCCTACTGTAATGTATCTAGAATTTAGAAAAAAAGATCTCTTGAAAAGTATTCTTGTTTTTAATTAATTTTAGACAAGTACTGTATACAATAATCAGGGGCGGAGCCAGATTCTTGGAAAAGGGCGTGCCGGAAGGTTTTAGGGGGGTTGGGGGAAATGCTCCACGGGAAAGTTTAGATTTTAGATGTCCTGAAATGGACTCAGGGGCGTGTTAAAGAATCAATTCTTGCTGATATTTTTCATTTTATAGACAATGTTAATAATATTCAATATATAGTATTTTACTTTCTGAAAGAGGGGGCCAGGGCCAGATCAGCCCCGCCCCCATTAAATCTGCCCCTGATAATAATAGCAATAATATTATTGTTGCTGCAAGATTACGAGCAGTACACTAATCCATCCCCCAGGAAAATTTGAGATGTCAAGATGATACTGTTTTCAGATGCAGCCTGGTTTACTAGGATAGGTACATGGAGGTTTTGATTGGCTGTTCAGATCTTGACTTCCCGTCGTCTATGTACATTGCTTATGAATATGAAAACCTGTTAGGCAATGGTATCCAGTACTTTCCAACGTAAAACATAATTATTCTTAAGTCAGTTTTTAGTGCTTTTTTTTGTTAAATACAGTGTATTGTAGAGGCCACACAGATGCAAGCCTGTTATATACTTAGGCAAGTCACAAAACCTACTACCCTATAGCCTAGGCAGGATGCTCGGACAGGCAGGATTCCATTTCTTACCATCACTTGGCAAAATCCATCGCCAGTGATTCAAGTTCTATTCAAGTAATTTGTTTCATCCACATGGTTTTTGATCAGCTACAGTATGAGATGTTTTATCTATCTGTGGTATTCACATTTTGGCGGTTGAAGGCTTCAGTGTGACGCATTTGAGAGTGACCTTTATTAACGAAGACTTTGCATGGCAATTCACATGCAAAATCCTGTCTCACTCATCTCACAATCATGTGGATGTAGGCCTAATCGTAAACAAAAAAAATGCAAGCCTGTGTTATTAAATTTTTTGATACTGTTGCATGCAGGTTTTTATCATTGCTTTTTACACTCTTGAATAAGCACCATGATGGAAATGCAAGAGGGTTACAGTAATAACAGTAACAACAATAATAACAACAATAATAACAACAACAATAACAACAACAATAATAACAACAACAATAACAACAATAATAACAACAATAACAACAACAATAACAACAACAGTAATAACAGATCTCATTTTTTGAAAATATTAAAATATTGGCAGTATGTAATCCAAAGAATGCCTTATATTAATATATTATTACTTTTTAATTTTTCATTAAAATATAAACAATATTTCACCAAAAATTTAAAAATACTTGTCTATTGTTCCTAAAATTTATTTTTATTTTTTATAATAAAATATGATTAAATTATACAACAAAACTCCTAATGCTTAAAAACATGCATCATGTTCGATTCCAAGCTGGAAAAAAAGATAAATGGTATAGCCTTAAAAAATTGTCTAAACGAACAGGAAAATAAACATGAAAACAACATTCTTCTATTATTCCTTATTTGAGGGCGGAGCTTTTTATTTATGATGGATGGGCAAGATGTTGGCTTATGGTAGAAGGTGAAAAAGTTGGTAATTTGCATAATTATAACATGTGACATCATGGTGGCAATTTTGGAGATTTTTAATCAAATCTGTGAAAAAAGTCACCAAGAAGTTCCTAATAGTTGTGGCTTTTTGGACTGGATCACAATGCACTACAGTAAGTACAGCATACACACAATGAATAACAATATAAAAAGTTTGGATCATTTTTATTATTTTATAACAAAATAAACACAAATTAATGTTTATCAGTAAAATCGTAAAAAAACATTAAAAAAACTCTGTTTAAAAGATAGGGGGCTCATAAATTGAAGGATTTTTTTTGGTTTTAATGTAGCAAATAGTGAAAATTGAAGGGAGTGTGTATGTAGTATAGGCAATTATTTTTAAAGAATGATTTATTTTGGGTCCGAAAGTACCAGGCCCACGCCATTCAACAACTTTTTTTTGCAGCAAAATGGTTACATCTATGGTAAAACGGAGAGGCCCCATAAAAGTAATCTTTAGTTTATCACCCTACCAAAGTATAAAAACTGATGAGGGCGTGAGGGGTTTTTTTTTAAACCGACCCTCAAATGTTGTAGTGATCTTACGTTGGGGTAATAGATTGTCCATCATTATTTTAGACTCATGTTAAGTATGATGCAGATAATAGTGCACCAGTAGCGAATATTGATCATTTACAGTATAGGCCTATTCCTAGGTGTATCGTTGTGAGCTTGAGAATCGATCATATTAATTTATGTTAAGAAAATCCAAGCATTTCAAGTGAATATAACAGAAAAAAAACGATTGAATAGTAAAATGAGTTTTAAAAAAAATTGGGATTTCCCAAAAAAGTGATGCGCGCAGGGGTGATAAACTAATTATTTTTATAGGGCCTAAAGACAATGTAAAAAATAGAATTCAATTTGTCATTTAATTGAAAGAACATTGTATGTTATTTAATTAGTAGTTATATACAATAATTATTGAAAATAATAATAAAACTGTAAGTTTTTGGGGCGTCAATTACTAGGCCTAGCTCTAGAAGGGGAGGTACCTATGTCATCACCGACCTTGGCTTATCTGCTGGTTATCATAGCCTTTGTATTGTAATGTAGGTGAACTCTTCGGTAAACATGAGCACTCCAAAGTGTCATTTTATTTACGGTTTACATTATTTAAAAAAATACGTTTTCGAATAATATTAACATACAGGATTATAGTGTACATAACCAAGCCCTAACTGAAAACGTAAGCAGTGAAAACCATTCATCCATGACCCTAGCATAGTTCATTATTTGTTTGCAGTCTACAGTTAGGCCTAGCCAGCCAACAAGGGTAAGGCTGCATGGTGGGGTAGCTAGGCCTAGGCCTAGCCTACTACACAACGGAAGGTGACTTACTAAAATAAATACTGTAGTCCAATGAATTTGGTGCTCCTTTCTCAACTGTAGTGTACGAGGTCGACATATTGTATCGTTGTGAATAGCCCGGTTGTTTTAGATGAGTTCCAAGTACACGAAGGCGGATAGAAGCAGGATTAATTCTGTGCAAACCAAATCGAATTACTTGCACCGGTGGCGACATGTGTCCAGAGCTCATGGATTTTGTTAAAATTTTTATTTGAGTACGCCCTCTATAAGTGGTTGTAAAAGCAAGCCGAGAATTTGACAATTTTGGACGCTGTACGTCTTTTTTTACTCACTTGTTGTCTTTGTAACTTGTAATTATAACACATACTCAAAGCAATGAGATATACGCCATCATGACAGGACTCAATATTTCAACATAAATTATGTCATCATTAGAAATAATTGATCTGTCTCTTCCAGTCATATTTAGAATTCAGTTGCTATCATTGTCATCGAAATACACGGTGATGGTTTTTGAAAGAACGTCCAAAAGATTCACCATCGTGTGGCCAAAAAAACCTCAATTATTTCAAACTTCGCTAGCTCTGGTGTTTCTAAAGGTACATTGCTGAAAATTGGCAATATGTCCATCAGGTCTTTGTCTTTAAATACCGAAAATGGCAATATTGTACATTTGATACTTTTGTTACAGTGAAAAAAAATAAAATGTGAAGGCAAAAAATGACGCGCCAGAAGGCAGGTGTCACTTGTGGCACAGTACCAAAACGTCTCCTTGACTGCAGAGGTCTTTACCCAGGGCACAATTCTTTGCTCTTCTAGACAAACTGAATGAAAAAAGTAGCCAGGAGACTTTGCATAGTTTGTGATTAGGATGGAGGACACATCAAGCATTTGGTGTGATTCGTAAAGGAAGTTAAACCTATTTTCATCCCGGTACGTCAATTTTCGACAATACAAGCGCCTATTAAAGTTTCACTGTGACGAGACGGTTCGACCTTTGAACTTTGCCAATTTATAGGTAATACCCAACTTTGTATGTGTGCAGATTTTCGAGAATCTAGTTTATTGTGGGAATAAGAGAGGTTTAAACTTAGTGATTGTTTGGTGGGGGCACCCGGTATATTAAAATTATGTTTTATCGTTGACCTATGTCTAGATTCATTGATTCATACTACTCGCCTTCGATGCAACGTTTTGGAACAGTCTACTCTCGTACTAGTAGAATTAAAAATTAATTTGGTCAATTGTCCATAATAATTATTTTTAATCGCCTCCATGTTTAGTTAGTTACTAAATGCATTTCATATAATCAATAACTGCAATACTTGTTTAAATTTAATTAGTTGCATTAAATTATCTTTTTAGATTTTAAATAGTATAGGTTTATATAGAAAAATTGTTCTTATTTTGTATATTTAGCCATTTCCTTGATGGTTATTAGTAGTGCTCCTATTATTCAAAATGAATTGTCATTGTACTCGTATATTATTAGATAAAGATTGATTAGGCCTATGATTATCAACTTTCTACAACATTCTTATTCCTAATATTAATTCAGGGAGGTGACACCTCCCTGGTTATCCAGCACCAGGAGCGAATCCAGGATTGTGACTTAGGTGGTGGAGGCGAGGGGGTTAAATCCAGATTTTGGTTTTGACAAAGAAAAAAACCCTGCTTTTAAAAATAACAGGCCCCTTTTGCCTCTAAGGAGTCTCTAAACAGCTCTGCACATCTATATTTTTGTAGTCCATGTTGTCATCATTAAAGCAAAAATATCGGATCAATTTTAGGGGGATCTATCCCCTTACTCCCCCACTCTCCCCCACCTCCTCCACCCTTAAATCCGTCACTGAACACCTCATCTGTACGTAAAACATTGTCTATTTAAGAAATATTCCAAACATATTTTAATCCACGGATCATCAACACCACGTGATATTGATGTTTGGTGTATCCAATTTTATGTAGGCTTATCTTTTTTTTTTATTTAATGTTGTTTTTTTCCTTCTTTTTTTATACTTTCCTTCAGTTCAGTTCAAAAATATCTGTTCTGTTTATTGCTTTGTATTTTTAGGAGAAGTATTTTTTTTAATGACACACCGTAACACAACTCAATATTCAAAGATTGCTATTCACGCAATATTAATTTTTTTTATTGTACAATATGTTATTCGGACAAGTTTTATACCCGGTTTCTTATCTTTATAAACTAATTTGCACTTCAACAACATCGATTCTTTCTGCGTAAATTTTATTTTACTACAAAAGTCCACTTAGGCTACTGTAGATAAGAGAACAGATAAGACAATGGAGCAGCCGAACTCCCTGGCGCCTTACAAAACGCAGGAAGTCGATTGTTTAGAACGACATAAGGACTGACGAATTAACAGTACACTGTCCACTCGCTCATCTGGAAGAGAGAGGAAACCAAGACTTGAAATAATAGAATCTTAACTAAGTATTATGTTAAATTTATAACCATCTGATATGGATATTCGCATAAGTATAGTTTTTATTATATATTTTTCAGTTTCATTAGCTTTTGAAGCTGCGTTTATTCGTAACACTTCTTTTGTATCTGAAGCGGTCTTTCCTTTGCCGCATCCCGCTCCGGGAGATGAACTAGAACACTTACATGATTTTCAGGAACTTTGGTACATACTTATGGAAGAGGCTAAACTGAATAGAATGGCGCGGAATTCTTCAACTCCTACCTATATGCTGGATTTATATTGGTCGATCAAAGGACCAAGAGTGTCTATTCACCCGTCGTCGGAGATGGAGGCTTCCGTAATACTGGACTCGGATACAGTTAGGAGTTTTTTACCGCTGGAATCGGGTAAATAATTTTATTATTAAGTTTAACCTAAGTAAAATGTCATAGGCCTCTTGATATACGTTTACATATATAAAAGGAACGACATTCTTGTTTTCTTAAGAAATCAAAATCAGAAAAATATTTTATTAACATATTGCTAATATAAAATATTATAAGTAAATATCTTAAAATATAAATTTTCATAATTGACAAAGTTAAAACGTGCTTATTTTAAGCGAAAAAAGAATTTGGATGGATATGTATTGAATATAATATAAAAGTAGAAAATGATATAAACTTAGAAAAGAAAAGCACATAATAGAAGAGGGTTAGATCGATCGAAGGTTAATCGACCGCCACCAATGAAACCCCTATAACTATGGAACGCCGGTAGTGTTCGATTTCAACTCAATTTATTTTGCTTTTATCAATAATAATCTGTTTCCAAAGTTCGTTTTTAATGATGAATATCGTAATAATAATGTAATCATGTTGTTAAATGAATGAATGAACAGGTCCTTCCTACCTTACTTTAAAATACTACCCCTATATAGCACTTGAGAATATGATAAATACCGGTATGTAAAATTGGATATGAATAAAACTGGTCGTGAACCACAAGAGGAAAAAATGGAACAGTAAGATTACACTGTTCCCTGTTACAACGAAGAACTGTCTTTGAAAAAAAGATAGGCCTAATAATTAATGGAAACAAGCATAGATAAATTAGTTTATTAGTTTACTTTGAGGTGCGACCATGCTGTATTGGTTGTCATCAATTTGTTGATCAATTTGAATTAGACCTACTTTCAAAATGTTTTAACCATAGCAGGCAGTTCCTCTGTAATGGGTCTTCACGGACATTTCCCCCGGTATTTTGCCCTCCGGATATTTGGCCCCAAGACATTAGCCCCGGACATCTATCCCCGTAGGACATTTTTCCCCAGACATTTGCTCCTTCCATCACCTTCTATTACTCTTTTTTTAAATTTGATTTGGATTATCGGAAACAATTAAATATATTGGGTAGCAATGTGCATTAATATATTATCTGGTATTAAAAAACCTTTAAAGGGTAAGTGCGGGATTAAAATTTCTTTGGATAAATCTATAGAACAATTAGTTGTGACCAAACTGACAAAAT